>MCJB01049973.1:12104-35243 GCA_002018475.1 Nicotiana obtusifolia
TCCAAAATGGGGGAAGGTATACAGGCTTCCCACTAAGAAATTCCATCGCTATAAGTGTGGAATGCAAGGAATCGGGACTTCCACGCAAGCCAAGCAACTCGGTGGGGAGAGCCTCTCCTCTGGGCAGGAGACTGTGGCAAAGCTCACAGCCGAGCTAGAAGCCTCCAAGGAAAGAGAAAGGATTAGAGATGCTCAGTACATTGGCGTACAAGAGCAGCTCAAATCTCTCTTGGCTTCTGGCGCTTTTCCGATTCCCCGGTCTCATGAGTCATCGCCAGAGGCTCGCCTTCCCCGTGCTACTTCATCTCGTCCTCCCCGTTATCATCCCTCCGGTCCTACACAACCACACCCTTTTCCATACCGTCTTCGTGATGAAACTTCATCAGACGATGACGATAATGATGTACAAACTAATCCTTGACTTGTAATAATAGTTAACTTATTTTGGTTAGCTTATGTATAAGTTCTATTGAACTTTATACTTTGTTACTTTTAATGTTGTTGTTGTTGTTGTTGTTGTTTATTATTGTTGTTGTTGTTGTTGTTTATTGTTGTTGTTGTTATTGTCGTTGTTGTTGTTGTTGTTGTCGTTGTTGTTGTTGTTGTTGTTGGTGTTGTTGTTTATGGCATAAAATGCCATAAACGAATTTGGTTTTTTGTTGTTGTTGTTGTCGTCATTGTTGTTGTCCGTTATGGCATAAAATGTCTGTTTAGGATTTTGGTAAGCTGGCAGGTGGTGTAGCTACCAAAACAGGCAGTTTTTGGAAAAAATGAACCAAGAAAAGGGACCAACGTTGGTCTCTAGTTTGTCGCTTTTCACTGGAAAAAAAAACAATTTTCTGGGAAATAGCAACCAACGTTGGTCGCTATTTAACCTAGATTTTAAAACTGTGCTAATATAGCGATCAACGTTGGTTGCTTATCATAAAAAAAAAAAAAAATTCTTCAAGATAGCGACCAAGGTTGGTCGCTATTTTACCCAAATTTTTAAGCTCTGGAAATATAGCGACCAATGTTGGTCTCTTATCATAAAAAAAATGTTGTTCTTCAATATAGCGACCAAGGTTGGTCGCTTAATTAAAATAAAAATCATAAAATTAATTATATGGCGACCAAAGTTGGTCGCCATTTTCCAGATTATAATAAATAAAAAAACCGTAATTTATATGTAGAGACCAACGTTGGTCGCCAATTTAGCAACCAAAGTTGGTCTCTATTTGTTCTACCCGGAATGTTTGGTCCTTTTACGTTAGAGACCAAAGTTGGTCGCTTTTTGTGGTCGCTTTTTTCCGGATTTCTAGTAGTGGATGTTTCAATCTAGCTCTTCGTCTTTCTCGACTTCCTCTTTCAACTTCCTGAAATACCTCAAAATCTGCATGTATACTAACATATAATAATAAAAATTGTAGTTTTGCCTCTCAGAATATTAAACTAAACCAATACAAAAGAATAAAAGAGATTGCCTTCCGAAGAGATATACCAAAAAAATACGTCAATGTAGACCAATATGAACAAATTGTTTGTATACGGCAGAAGTCGGGCCCACCTATATGTGGTCAAAATCGGGCTCATATGGTTAATATCAAATTCAACTATTGCACGATAGATCGGATTTGGAATGCGTAGGGTCGAAGATCGAACCCGAGCTTCATCGAAGCGGAACACGAAGCCAGAATGTCCGACCTCAAAAACACTGAGCCCGTAATCTGAAATCGAGCCTGACTCCGAAAATGTCCAAGGGAAGATCATTAAACCTAAATGACAGAAAACTGAAAAATCCGTGATGGGTCGAACATCACGGCGGGAATCTCGCACTAATCAATAGAACCGCTTAATTAGCAAATCAGGAGATTTTTTTACCATGTGCGGAGATTTTTACCTTGTATAAAGTTGTACTAGATGTATGTCTTCCCCACTATATAAAGGGAGAGTTGAACCATTTAAAAGACACTTTTGAAACGAATCATCAATAGAAAGAAAAAATAGTGATATATTGCTCTCTTGAATCATTTTATCATCAACTTGTTTCAATTTCCATTATAATCAGTTTCCGCCTAAGAAGGATCAGCCAACGGCCAAGAGTGCCTAACTCGGGTGGTTTGTGTTACTTTTCCATTTATCCCTTAATTTTAATTTTTGTTATATTATCCGTCATTTGTATCAAATCAGGCCACATATCCTTAAAATCACGTATAAATTCCATTGTTATCCGAAATTTAGGGTAAACAGTTTGGCGCTCATCGTGGGGCTAAGGATAATAGTGGATATTTGATACAACATTTTGTCACACACATTATTTTACACTTGCTCTTTGAAGTGTTTTTGATTCTAGGTTGCAATACGAAAGTGTCAAACTCTCAACCGGCACCTCTGCACGTTGATAACGAGTTCAATCATCAAGGCGAAAATAATAACATAAGGCCCGGTGACGAAATTCCAATCGATGCTAATTCGCAAGTGGCAGTTGATGCAGATAAGCTTACCGGCCCCTCAAATAGCGTTCATAGGGGAACTCAATTGATGACACAAAATCCCCAAAATGATGAAAGGGACGGGATCAGCCTCCGGATGATCTTCGAAATGTTGCAAGCCCAACAGGCAGCGATAGCTCAGTTACAAAACCGAAGCCAAATCTTGAACAAGGTTGAGCTTGGACCTTCCGGGAAATTACCCATAGGGATGGATCGGTTGTAGGAGGGTTGAATGAGGGTGAATCGGGGGAAAACCCCGGAATTATGAAAATACTCGAAGAACTAACTAAACGAAAAGAATCTGGGGAGAAGAAAATCGAGGAAAATTACAAGAAGGTGAAAACGTACAACTCCAGGGTGGATCAAATCCTAGGGGCACCCTCGGTATTAAAAGGCCTAGATTCCAAAAAGTTCATACAAAAACCTTTTCCACCGAGCGCGGCTCCGAAACTTATACCCAAAAAATTTCGAATGCCAGAAATCCCTAAATACAACGGAACGACCGACCCAAACGAGCATGTAACCGCATATACATGCGCTATCAAAGGGAATCACCTGGAGGATGACGAGATCGAATCCGTTCTGTTGAAGAAATTTGGGGAAACCCTGTCGAAAGGAGCCATGACATGGTATCACTACTTATCCCCTAATTCTATTGACTCGTTTGCTATGCTTGCAAATTCTTTTGTGAAGGCACATGCAGGCGCCATCAAGGTCGAAACGCGAAAATCGAACCTTTTCAAAGTCAGGCAGAAGGATAATGAGATGCTCAGAGAGTTCGTGTCTCGGTTCCAAATGAAACGGATGGATTTGCCATCGGTCACAGAGGATTGGGTTGTTCAAGCTTTCACTCAATGGCTCAATGTTTGAAGCTCGGCGACTTTGCAACAACTAAACAGAACTTAATAGAGTACTCTGCCATCACATGGGCTGACACACATAACCGGTACCAGTCAAAAATCAGAGTCGAAGACGATCAGCTCGGAGCCTCTTCGGGATCCATTTACCCCGTTAGAGCTTATGACAAAATCCGAAGGGAAGTTTATCGCGAACCAAGATCGAGTAGAGAGCGACATCGGCCATATCATGGGGACAGAAAAATCGGTGTATCCGGGCAAAACTCTCAAAGACGTGAAAGGAGAAATGACCGAGGTTAGAACAGCCGGGGGCTCATGACCAAAAACAATTTCGAAAGGCCCATCGGGCATAAAGAAGCACCTCGATTATCGGAGTATAATTTTAATGTCGATGCTGCCACTATCGTATCTGCTATCGGTCGCATCAAAGATACTAAATGGCCTCGACCATTGCAATCCGATCCAACCCAAAGGGATCCTAATCAGATATGCAAATATCACGGCACTCACGGTCATAAAACGGAAGACTGTCGTCAACTAAGAGAAGAAGTAGCCCGGTTACTTAACAACGGACACCTTCGAGAATTCTTGAGCGACCGAGCAAAAAATCACTTTATAGGAATAAACAGACAGGCCAGGAAGAACCTCAACATACAATCAATATGATTATCGGTGGAGTCGATACCCCTCAAAGTCCGATGTTGAAACGTACCAAAATATCCATCATTAGGAAAAAGCGCACTCGGGATTACACGCCAGAGGGGACTTTATCTTTTAATGATGAAGATGTGGAAGGAATTGTACAATCTCACAATGACGCACTGGTAATATCTGTACTTATACATAAAGTTAGAGTAAAACGTGTGTTAATCAACCTAGGTAGCTCGGCCAATATAATCCGATCGTGGGTCGTGGAGCAACTCGGCCTGTCAGACCAGATCGTTCTTATAGTCGAGTACTTAACGGGTTCAATATGGCATGTGAAACAACCATGGGTGAAATAACGTTGCCAATAAATACTACTGGAACCATTCTAGAAACAAAGTTTGGTGTGATTGGAGGGGACATAAGATACAATGCTCTATTTGGAAGGCCATGGATCCATGACATGAGGGCGGTACCTTCGACATTACACTAGGTGTTTAAGTTTACGACGCCCTATGGAGTTAAAAGGATTTACGGGGAGCAACCAGCTGCGAAAGAGATGTTCGCGGTGGAAGAAATGACACAAATACCAACGGTTCCTAACCAAAGGGCCGAGAGCAAGACAAAATAGCTAATACAGATACCATCTTCAGCAAATGTGGATAAACAAGTATATGTCGAGGATGATGATTATGGAATTCTCAGATCTTTCATCACCTTCGATGATTCCGATGCCAGCAAATCGACTGTCGAGGAACTGGAACAAGTCACACTGGGAGAAGACTTGCCCGAAGAAAGGTATATCTGGGCTCGGGGTTGAGCTCCGAGCTTAGGACAAAAATTATTCGATTCCTTACAATTAACGAAGACTGTTTTGCTTGGTCCCACCTTGATATAACAGGTATACCGTCGGAGATAACCACTCACAAGCTGAGCCTAGATCCGAAGTTCCATCCAGTCAAACAAAAAAGGAGGCCTCAGTCCGAAATCAAACATGCATTCATCAAAGATGAGGTAACTAAACTTCTAAAGATAGGGTCTATTCGGGAGGTTAAATACCCGGAGTGGTTAGTAGTCCCTAAAAAAGGGAATAAATTAAGAATGTGTGTAGATTATAAAGACTTGAATAAAGCATCTCTGAAAGACTCTTTTCCCTTACCCAACATCGATCGCATGATCGATGCTACTGCCGGCCATGAAACCCTTAGTTTTCTCAAAGCATACTCCGGCTACAACCAAATACGAATGGACCCAGGTGATCAGGAAAAAACTTCCTTCATTACTAAATATGGCACATACTATTACAATGTAATGCCATTTGGATTGAAAAATGCTAGAGCCACATACCAACGTTTAGTAAACCGAATGTTCGAGAAACAACTAGGAAAGACAATGGAGGTTTATATTGACGACATGTTAGTTAAATCCCTGCGAGCAGAGGACCATTTAAATCATTTGCAGGAAACGTTCAGTGTGTTGAAGCAGTACAACATGAAGTTGAACCCGGAAAAGTGCGCGTTTGGTGTGGGTTCAGGTAAATTCCTCGGATTCATGGTCTCGAATCGTGCAATCGAGATCAACCCTGAAAAAATCAAGGCTATTGAGGACATCATGGTCGTAGATAATGTGAAAGCCGTGTAAAAGTTGACCGGATGGATAGCCGCTTTAGGGCGATTGATTTCGAAGTCGTCCGATAAAAGCTACCGTTTCTTCGCTCTATCGAAAAAGAAGAACAATTTTTCATGGACTCCGGAATGCCAACATGCTTTGGAAGAGCTCAAAAGATATTTATCGATCCCGTTGTTGCTTCATACACTGAAGATGGACGAACAACTATACCTTTACCTGGCATTCTCAGAGATAGCGGTAAGCGGAGTCCTAGTCCGAGAAGAACAAGGTACACAATTCCCGATTTATTATGTCAGCAGAACCTTAGGCGAAGCTAAAACTAGGTATCCTCACTTGGAAAAACTAGCGCTCGCTTTGTTGAGCGCTTCTAGGAAACTGAAACCGTATTTCCAATGTCATCCTAGATGCATTGTAACAACTTACCCATTAAGAAATGTGATGCATAAGCTCGAGCTCTCAGGTCGATTGGCCAAATGAGCCATAGAAATAAGTGGGTACGACATCGAATATCGACCTCGAACCTCCATAAAATCTCAGGTGTTGGCAGACTTTGTGGCCGATTTTACACCATCCCTAATACCTGAGGTCGAAAGAGAGTTGTTAGCTGGCTCAGGAACTTCTTCAGGAATATGGACTCTTTTCACAGATGGCGCTTCGAACGCGAAGGGATCCGGACTTGGCATCATGTTGAAACCACCAGCTAGAAACATAATTTGACAATCTATTAAGACTGTGAACCTGACTAACAATGAGGGAGAATATGAAGCCATGATTGCAGGCCTATAACTAGCCAAGAGCCTGAGAGCAGAAGTGATCGAAGCCAAGTGTGACTCCCTTCTTGTGGTAAATCAAGTCAATGGAACATTCGAAGTCAAGGAAGGGCGAATGCAAAGAAACTTAGACAAACTGCAAGTGACGTTGCATTGGTTAAAAGATGGACCTTACAACATATACCTTGGGATCAAAACAGCGAGGCCGACGCCCTCGCCAGCTTGGGCTCGTCGATCGAAGATGACGAGGTCGATTCTAGAAAGGTCATACAGATCATGAGGTCGATGGAGGAAGAAGGCCACGCTAAGATTAATTCGACAAGTCTAACTTGGGATTAGAGGAACAAATACGTAGAATATCTTAGTTCTGGAAAAATCCCCTTAGATCCAAAAGAGTTGAGGGCCCTGCGTACGAAGGCGGCCCGGTTAAGCTTCTCCGATGACGGAATCTTGTTCAGAAGAACATTTGACGGCCCACTCGCGATATGTTTGGGACCGGGCGACACTAAGTACATTATAAGATAAATCCATAAAGGTACTTGCGGGAACCATTCAACGCCGAGCCGCTAATTCGAAAAATAATCAAAGCCGGTTATTATTGGGTCGACATGGAAAAAGATGCAAAGGAGTTCATTCGAAAATGTAACGAATGCCAAAGGCACGCCCCGATGATCCATCAACCCGGGGAGACACTCCACTCAGTCCTATCACCATGGCTGTTCATGAAATGGGGGATGGACATTGTTGGCCCTCTTCCATACACACCAGGTAAGGCTCAATTTATACTATTTATGATTGATTATTTTTCTAAATGGGTGAAACCGTAGGCGTATGAGAAGGTTAGGGAAAAAGAAGTGATTGAATTCATTTGGGATTACATCATATGCCGATTCAGAATGCCAGCCGAGATCGTATGCGACAAAGGGAAGCAATTCATCGGTAGCAAAGTGACAAAATTCCTTGAAGATCAAAAAATCAAAAGGATCCTATCGACGCCCTACCACCCCTGTCCCCAGTGGGAATGGACAAGCCGAATCTACCAACAAAACAATTCTTCATAATCTCAAAAAGAGATTAACCGATGCCAAAGGGAGATGGAAGGAAATATTACTCAAAGTCCTATGGGCATATCGTACGACCGAGATTGAGCCTGACTCTGAAAATGTCCAAGGGAAGATCATTAAACCTAAATGACGGAAAATCGAAAAATCCATGATGGGACGAACATAACGGCAGGAATCTCAGCACTAATCAATAGAACCGCTTAATTAGCAAATCCGGAGATTTTTTACTTTGTGCGGAGATTCTTACCTTGTGTAAAGTTGTACCAGATGTATGACCTCCCCACTATATAAAGGGAGAGTTGAACCATTTAAAAGACACTTTTGAAACGAATCATCAATAGAAAGAAAAAATAGTGATATATTGCTCTCTTCAATCACTTTATCATCAACTTATTTTAATTTCCATTATAATCAGTTTCCGCTCAAGAAGGGTCAGCCAACGGCCAAGAGTGCCTAACTTGGATGGTTTGCGTTACTTTTCTATTTATCCCTTAATTTTAATTTTTGTTATATTATTCATCATTTGTATCAAATCAGGCCACATATCCTTAAAACCACGTATAAATTCAATTGTTATCCGAAATTTAGGGTAAACACGTTCATTATGACATTAAGCTTGGTCGATGGTGGCAATGGTGCCTCCCTCTGATCACTTGGTTCGACAGGTTCAACTATAATTTTCTTGTCAAGTACCCAGTAATATTTGTGTATTGGCCTTTCAAACATATTTGGTGTTTCTTCAACTGTTTCAACTGAGGCTACATATGTCTTAAGCACCTTAACCTTTGCTGCGTAATATGGAATGTTATCACCAAACACAACTCCTTTGATTTGTTGTTCCAGTAAATTATAAGCATATGTTAAAGAAATAACGGATATGTAATTGAAAAAAAAATTGATCGCGTAGATAAAAGATAAAGGATAAAAAAATTACCTCCTCATCCTGTAGAATAAGATTCTGCAAGTTTATTTACATGTATTTAAAAAATTGATCGTGTAGTTAAAAAGATATAAGAAATTACCTCTTCTTTCGCGTTCTTGAGTTTTGTCCACAACTTGAATTTTGCAAGTCCAGACAGGTATATCTGGTGTTATTTGGTTAATTTTACTTTGTTGTTCCATGACGTATTGAATATTATTCGTGGTGAATAATTCATTCATTCATTAGATGTCAAATATATTGAACTATTACAAGAGATAAGTATGGAAATATAACATATATGGAAGAACTCTAAATAAGGTAAACATCTATTCTATGAAAATATAACATATATGGAAGAACTCTAAATAAGGTAAACATCTATTCTATACACCCCCTCAAGCTGGACTGCGGGAGGTAAGTCCAAGCTTGGAACGCAGAAGCAAAAACGGAGCACGGGAGAGCGGTTTTGTCAAAGCATCAGCCAACTGATCAGCTGCAGAAACATGAGTCACACGTAAAATACCACGCTGAACCTGTTCACGAATGAAGTGAAAATCTAGTGCAATATGCTTCATCCGAGAGTGAAAAACAGGATTAGAGCACAAGTACGTAGCACCCACGTTATCACAGTATATAACAGGACAGGACGGTAGAAACACCCGAAGCTCAGTCAACAAAGAACACAACCAGCGGAGCTCTGCAGGAGTGGAGGCAACAGATCTGTACTCAGCCTCAGTAGAAGAGTGGGCAATAGTGCGCTGCTTCCGAGAGGCCCAAGAGATGGGGAAGCCACCAAAATAAACTACGTATGCACTCGTGGAGGTATAATCATCCTTGTTGCTAGCCCAGTCAGAATCAGAGAATGCATACAAGGACGGCTGAGACACTCGACGAAGAAGTAAACCAAGGTCAATAGTACCACAAAGATAACGAAGCAGGCGTTTCGCCGTGGCCTAGTGAGCAGTATTCGATTTATGCATGAACTGAGATAATTTGTTCACGACATAAACGATGTCAAGACGAGTGAGGGCCAAATACTGCAGACTGCCTACAACAGTCCTATACTCAGTCGGGTTGTCCAGAGCTGTGCCATCTAGTAGAGATAAAGGCTGATCAGTGGCAAGCGGAGTAAGTACCAGCTTGGAATCAGCCATATGTGTCTGATGTAGAAGATCAAGAATGTACTTCTGCTGAGATAATAGAAGACAATCACGATGTGGTAGAACCTCAACTCCAAGGAAATATGACAGAGTACCCAGGTCCTTGATAGAGAAACGACTTGCCAACTCAGCCAAAAATCGATCAACTATACCCGAATCAGACCCAGTAACCACTATATCATCAACATAAACCAGCACAAACACAGAGACACCAGCCCGGTCAAAGATAAACAATGAGGTATCCGCCCTGGAAGTGCGAAACCCCTGTGCCAACAAAAACTGTCTCAACTCTGAATACCAAGCTCGGGGTGCTTGCTTAAGGCCATAGATAGCCTTGTGCAGCTTACACACATAGTTCGGACGATCAGAGTCAACAAATCGCTGTGGCTGAGCCATGTACACATCCTCATAAAGATGACCCTATAGAAATGCATTATTAACATCCAGCTGCCGGAGGGGCAACCCCGAGAGACTGCCAAGGTAAGAACCAAGTGAATGGTGGCCGGCTTGACAACCGGACTAAAAGTCTCCTGATAGTCAATGCCAGGGCGCTGATGAAAGCCCTTGGCAACTAACCGAGCCTTATACCGATCAACACTACCATAAGAAAGGTACTTAGTGCGATAAACCCACTAACAACCGACTAAGTTCTAAATACCATCAGGGGGGACCAACTCCCATGTACCATTGCGCACAAGCGCCTCAAACTCCTCAGACATGGCAGCCCGCCATTTTGGGATCCTTCAAGGCTTGAGTGGCTGTGGAAGGCTCAAGGGAAGGATGAAGCTGAGCTGTAAGGGAGAGTTTTTGGATAGGCTTGCGAATATTATTTTTGGCACGAGTGGTCATTGGATGGGTGGGAAGAGAAGATGATGGTGGTGGTGGAGGTGGAGACTGCGGCGGGGTGGATGCTGGAGAGGAGGAGGCAGTGGATGGAGGGGACTGAACCGGAGAGGGAAAAGTAGGAGAGACAACAGGAGGAAGAACATAGTGCGAGGGGCACCATGTGTCAGCAGTAGAGGGTTTAGGCCGTGGTGCAGTGGACATGAGAGAAGAGTAAGGGAAGACCGACTCATCAAATTGGACATGACGAGAGACATAAAGTCGGGAGGTAGTGGGGTCAAGGCAAAGATACGCACTCTGGGTTTTGGAATAGCCTAGAAAGACACAAGGGATAGAGCGGGGGTCCAGCTTGTGAGTAGAGTATGGACGAAGCCAGGGATAGCATAAACACCCGAAAACACGGAGCTTAGAGTAGTTAGGAGGTTGGTTGAAAAGGAAGGTGAACGGGGAAGACATCTGTAGAGTGGGAGTAGGAAGACGGTTGATGAGATACACAGTTGTCTCAAAGGCATAAGGCCAAAAAGACAAGGGTAGGGAGGCATGAAATAGGAGAGCAAGGCCGGTTTCGACAATGTGACGATGACGGCGTTCACTAAAACCATTATGTTCAGGTGTGTGGGGAGGGGTAGTAAGATGAGTAATGCCAGAGGTGACAAGATGAGAAGACAAGGCAAGATACTCGCCCCCATTATCTGAGTAAAGGCATTTAATTTTAAGTTGAAAGTAATTTTCAACAAGGGCCTGGAAGGTAGTAAAGATAGATCGCACATCAGATTTATGACGCATCGAATACAACCACATGTAGTGAGTAAAATGGTCAACAAACAGCACATAATAACGAAAGTTCTCACTAGATGAAACAGGAGATGTCCATACATCAGAGAAAATATACTCTAAAGGTCTAGTGGAAATAATAGAAGACGCATAAAAAGTTAACTTATGACTCTTGCTGCAACTACAAGCAGTGCAGCTATTATTAAGTGCTAAGCTAGAACAAGACAACTGATAATGCGATAAAATGTGACGAGAGATAGCAGATGCCGGATGACCAAGGCGAGAGTGCCAGATAGTATGAGGAGGATTGGCATCTGAGAAGTAAACACAGGCAGAGGGGCTAGATGAGGGCCACACATAGGATCCATCTCTAGTGCGTCCCGCCAGAAGGTGAGTTCCCGAATTGAGATCATTAACAACAAAACCAGAGGAAGTAAATTCAACTGCCACATCATTAGACTTACATAACTGGAAGACTGAAAGTAAGTTTTTTTCATAGTTGGAACATGTAACACATTATGTAAAGTAAGAGAACGATGAGAAGTAGGAAGAGTAGTCGAACCAGTATGAGTGATAAGGAGGGCGCTACCATCTCCAATGTATACAAGTCAGTGTGCGGAAATGGTTGGGGGAGAGAAAGATTGGCTAGGTCAGTGGAGATGTGGTGAGTTGCGCCACTATCGAGAAACCAAGAAGGACCTGGTGCGGTAACAGAACTGCTAGCAGTCGGACCCTGTGCATGAAAGGACTGAAAACTGGCTTCAGGCGGAGGCATGTAGGGGGACCCATGGACACCGGAATATGGAGTGTAACCAGCATAATTGACCACCGGCTGAGGGGCCGGTTGCCAAGGAGGTGACTGCAACTGCCGAGGGGCAGTATGACGTGGAGGAGCGGACAGTTGTGAGACCTACACCTATCCATCAAATATTTGAACAACAGACTCCAGATCACAACATTTTCACGACACAATATCTCTCTTGGAAATTAAATCAAACACATTGCTTCGCAAAAGCTAAATTCCCACATTTTGAACAGCAAATATTCAAAAAATCTCATAAATGCAAAGCTGTATCTACCCACCTCTGATGATTTCACCATGTAAAGTGTTACCATTCTTCAAAAAAACTTAGAAGCACTCTCGAAATACCATTTGACCTCTTTTTCTTGCCCATAATCAAAAACTTGCCACTGCCAAAATCAATTAGTCTTTCGTGGCATCATATTGTAGCTCTTTACTCAAACGTCTAGATCTATAAGAACTTAGAAAATAACAGTAAACATGATACCAAAAAAATTTTAAAGGAAGTTTTATCTTAGCGGCTTTTATTTATAAACATAAATTGCACAAGTAAACTTTCAATAGAAACCTCACACCACATACAAATGAAAGAAAAATGGATAAACTAAAAAAACTGAAACACACACATGCTCACTATATTTACACAGCCATGGATCGGATTTTGAAAGAATGACGGAGTCCTTATAACTTGTTTGTTCCCTGCAATAGTCCAAAAGCTTCTACATGCTAATGAAATTCAGTAATAATATTTCTCTGTTATTGCCAAAACAAAGTAATCTCAATTTCTTCACCCGATACCCTATTCTGGTAGTTCTTAACCTCCTAATTACATTGGGTAATTGCTTTGTTCCTGAGCGCCTATTTCACCCTTAATCTGCACCTTTTAAAACAAAACTTTCACTAAAAGCCTCATTTATCCTACCAAAATAAAAATAAAGAACATTATTTCATTCCAAACATGCATGTAGAAAATCTAGGAAGAAATTATTCAAGAAAATAAAGAAAACCAGCATCGAACAAGAAAATGGACAAAACTCTCAAAGAAATCCAGAAGTGAAAAATGGACAAAACTTTCAAATAAATCCAGGAGTGAAACCCAGAACGCATCCACAAAAGAAAGAAACAGGGGAAAAAACTTACTACACTGAAAAACTAAGTAAACAGATTACCAGACATGCCATATGAGAGGTCTCATAGGGAGAATAGGTCGGGGCCTTGGACAAACAACGGCGTCCTTCTTAACGGAAATTTAGGAATATGAGCGCATCATCATCTCTTCACAAGTGGCAAAACTACTTTGTTGAATACAGTGATTAATATTTTTAGTTTCTTCAGATAAAATTAATGTAAACAAAGCATGCATCAAGGCAAACAAAGATTTAAAAAGGAGAAAATTTTTTAGTGCAAGAGTACCTAGACAGACTTCACTGATCTAAAGATAACAATGACAAAACAAAAACAAAAATCCATTGTATTATTAAGTTTAAAATCAAGAAACAACACAATTCATGAAAAAAATCTGAACAAAGACAGGAAAAAAGTTAAACATATAGATCCAGAGAAGCTCAGAAGAATTAAAAAAACTCACCCAAAAGAAAGATTACACCTTGAACTATTGAAGTAGCAAAGTAGGCAAAAAATTGCAAAGAGGAAGGAAAGGAGAGAGAATTAGAGGAGTGAAAACCTGGTCAAATAAAGTAAAGTAGTATTCTCTAGGGGTGGCCGTTGGTCGGTTCGGTCGGTTAGTATGAAAGTACAGTTCGGTTTATCGATTTTTAATTTTTTAATATTAATATTCAAACCAAACAAAAGTTTTTACGGTTCGATTGCAGTTTTTCAAGGTTCGATTCGATTATTTCCGGTTTAGTTTTTCGGTTATTAACGGTTCAAGATTTTTATATTCGATGTAGACTGCGGATCTTTAATTGAAGCAAATTCTTTCACTGTTTCTAGTTGCCAGTTTGGCACACTCGAAATGAACGCTCTAGTTGCTTTCTTTGATCAAGAAGGAAAGTCAGTATTGCTTTCTTTGGTCATTACATTACTAGCACAAGTTTCAGAAGGAAAGATGACCAATTAGCCATTGCTAAATATGATGATCAAGTTGTTTTGCTTAAACCAAAGAAACAAATATCTAAGGTTTTAGCCAAATTACATGGAAGCAGGCAGCAATACTATGTCGTACTTCCAGAGAACCCCACATTACCAGCTAAAATATTCACAAAGACCAAGACTCAAAGTTTACAACACGAGCAAGTGAAACAGAACCACCATTAATAGAAAAATGCTAATCAAAAGAGAAAAGGTGACAAATGCAATAGTACTGCACATCCTAAGAAGCCAGCGCAAGTTATGGGAGCAACTACTATTTTAGTTGCACAATTAGAAGTTTTATGGAAGCAGGCAGCAGCTACTATTTATGGGAGCAATGCAGAAAGGATACTTAGAGTCTTAAATACGAATCACTAGATGAGGCATGAGATATTTCTTAATATGCTTCGCTAAGACAAAAGTGCCATAATACTTGGAATGACAGTTATAAACTCGACCACAATGAAGGCATTTTCCTTTGCGGGCTTCTTCATTTTCTTCAACTAGCTCAAAATGTTCACAAATAGGCGATCTAGTTTTAGGACTACGAGGCGTAGTTGAACTTACAAAATAAGAAAAGATCACAAGTTAAATAAAATAATTTTAATTATAAATAACAAAAGGATATCATAAAACAAGAAAATCTTTAAACTTACCACTTGTTCAAACAATGCATCAACAATGCTAGTATCTCTTTCAACAATGCAAGTTTCTTTTTCGCTCTTTGTCATATCTAAATATAATTTGATAAATTGTGTCATTTAAACTTACAAAGTAAACTGATTTTCACTAAAACACTCATAAAATGCAAAATATTACCAAGTTCAATTTGCTCAAGAAACTCCAGATCTTCTTCAATATTAATAGGAGTACCCTCAGATCTAAATCAATCTTGAACACAAACAAGACTTTGCACCAACCGAGGAATCAATGAACTCCTAAATGAATCGAGAATGCGGTCACCGATGCTAAATGCACATTCCAATGCAATACTAGAAATTGGAATGGCCAATACATCACCAGCTAGCTCAGATAGAATAGGAAATCGAGACGCATTAATTTTAAAACGGCTCTTGTCCTTCACCAATATATCTTTCCAACCCAGATTTAGCACCTCCACTTCCAGAGTCTTGCTTTTGCCTTTTCAACAATTGTTTTATTCTCCATAGATTTTGTTCTCACATTGCCACTAGATGAATGAGATGTGTCATCAGATGAAGTAGATTTAGATGGAGATGATTGAAGATAATATCCTTTTGAATATTTTTTTTGATACTCCCCAAACAAAGAATTCAAGTAAGCATCCACTTCGGCAGTTAATTTTTTTCCTAGTTCCTCTGCGAACATTTCCTCAAGTGCAAAACCAACATACTCTAATTCATTATGAGGATCTAATACAAAAGCAATGAATATCATTTTATTCATCTTTTCAGGTTCACCGCAATATTTTTTAAACTTGTTTTTTCATCTTCCCTGCCATCTTACTCAAATTAGTATCATCACTAGCTAAACAAGCTTTCAAAGGACTATCAAGCTCACATATATCCTCACAATGACAATTAAAAGTGACATAACATGAACCTGAAACTTTTTTGGTGAGCTCATGAAATCTTTCAAGAAATTTTATTACGTTTCTCACATTCACCCAATCATCACATACAAATGGACCTGCAACATTCCCATCCTCACAAACATGCGTACAAAGATGAGTAGAAAATCCATCATCAAAAAGATGAAGCTTGTCAAAGGTCTTCTCAAAGTTTTGCGCTGTTTCCAACATCAAGTAGGTGGAACTCCACCTAGTAGGAACATCCAAACACAATATTTTTTTACATTCTACCTCTTGATGTTCACAACATTCCCTAAAGGTTTAAGGTCCTTTGTGGAGATGATCTCACATACCTCACAGCTTGTCTAACACGTTTTACAGAAATATCAATTTCTTTCTAACCATCTTGCACAATTAGATTAAGTACGTGAGCCATCCATCTCACATGAAGATGCTTACCACTTATCAAATTAGTTTTCCACATATCTAGTTATTTAGATAATTCTTTGATCGTGACATCATTTGAAGAAGCATTATCAACAGTAACAATGAATACTTTATCCAATTTCCATTCAA
Source organism: Nicotiana obtusifolia (assembly GCA_002018475.1). NCBI lineage: Eukaryota > Viridiplantae > Streptophyta > Magnoliopsida > Solanales > Solanaceae > Nicotiana > Nicotiana obtusifolia. Next base: position 28,258 of record MCJB01049973.1, read on the forward strand.
GCAAACAATTACCAATAACTTTTGCCATTTTGTCACCCTTATGACTAGAGATAGGGCAAAAATTTAGTATTCTTTTATGCAACACCCAATCTCTATCAATAAAATGACCTGTCAAACACATATAGTTAATTCTTTGTAACGAAATCCATGTGTCTATGGTAAGGCAAATTTTTGGTTTGACTTCTCTGAAATTTTTCATTAGTTTAAGCCTCTCTTCACTGTAAACTTGAAAACAATCCCTTGTAATTGTCCTATGAGAAGGAACATTAAATAGAGGTTGGACTATGCTCATAAACTTCTTAAAGCCTTTCTTTTCAACAAATCTAAAAGGTAATTCCTCCGTAATTACCATCTCAACTAAAGCCCTCCTAACTAGTTCTTGATCAAATTTCCAAAGCACCCCACCATTAATTTGCTCATCCTTTTGTAAACACAATTGTGTTTGAGTATTATCAACTTTCCGTGGTATTTTTGGACACTTCTTTAAATGAGTATTCAATGATGTTGTTCCATTCAATCGTGAATCAGCCTTATAATCATGATCACAATATTTATACTTTGCTTTATCACCCCCATTATCATCTTTAAACTTTTCAAAATGATCCCAAGCAGTTGATCTACATTGTATGAATTTTCTTTTTTTGGGCCTCGACTATTTTCAACTGAATTTGTAGGTGAAGAAGTAGGTTCGTTTTCAAATGAACCCACCTCACGCACTCTACTTTCAACTTCTGCCATCTATAGAGAATCGAATAAAACAGAATTAAAAATACAAACTGGTATACAATATAAATCTAGCATGTCGCAACTCGCATAAATCAAGTCGGCACAGAGGCAAAAAGAACAAAAGAACAAAAGCAAAAACAGAGGCAAAAAAACAAAGGATGCAATTGTCACTTTTTTTTTTTGGAAAATGTTAACTCGAAAGAGTCCTAAAAGTAAGAGGCAAACGCCCATATATACTATAAACAATATCAGAAAAATTGAAAGTTTAAAGAAACGAGTAGGAGGAGCAACGAGGGAAAACCGAAAAAGAACTCAAAAGAAGGAGGTAACCACTAACTTGAGGAAGAAGGATGAGCGACGAGCAGAGAAAGAAGGCGTCATAGGCTCACAAATCACAGCAGTCGGGCATCGGCACAGTCACACAGAAGAGGAAGGAAGTTGGGACTCTCAAGAACCCCAATTAAAAACAATTTCTAATTTCTAAGGAAGGGAACTAGGGAAGTGTGACGACCCGGCCAGTCGTCTCGAGGGTTGCTGCTCCGTCTTCCCCATTTTTTGTCTCATTATGTTTCATTATCTGTGTTTAACGTAACCAAGTCGAGTAGTTGAGTGCGGGATGGACTTGGTAAGAAACAAAACACTTAGTCTCCTTCAAGAAGGTTTAAACCGGAAAGTCAACCGGATGTTGACTTCTGGGTTAGAGGGCTGGGATGTGAGTTCCCATGGTTAGGTTAGTTTCAGGAGATGATTTATGACTTAGGAGTAGGATCGGAATTAGTTTTGGAGGTCCGGTGTGGAATTAGAGTTGAATTGGCGAAGTTAGCATTTTGACAATTTCCGGGTGTTAGGCGAGATTTTGATCCGAGGGTCGGAATGGGATTCCGAAAGTTGCTGTAGCTTCGATATGTGATTTAGGACTTGCGTGAAAAATTTCGGGTCATTCGGACAAGGCTTGGTTGGGTCTACATCAACAGAGTGATTTAGAAGATTTTGAAATCCTTAGGCTTGAATCCGACTCGAATTGGGCGTAGAGAGGTTGTTTGAGCGTTCTGAAGGATGGAACAAGTTTGAATGATGTTATGGAGTATGTTGGCGTGTTTGGTTGATATTTCAGAGGCTTCGGGTGAGTTTTGGGTGGTTAAACGGACTAATTCATCGTTGGAAAAGAAAGTTGCAGAAAACCAGGTGTCGAGAACGCGGTCGCATTTCTCAAATGCGGACCGCATATCTCTCCAAGAGATCGCAAACCCAGGCAGGTTCCTGGGCAAAGTTCATGTCAGAAATGCGGTAGGAAATGCGGACCGTATATCTAACATGCGAACCGCATATCTGACATCGAGACCGCAATTGAGATAGAAAACTGAACAAAATGTAATGTCAAAAAATGCGGTCAGAAATGCGATCGAATTTCTGAAATGCGGACCGCATTTCAGCATGCTGAGACCGCATACCGGGATAGAATTTTTGGACAAAAATCTACGTCAAGAATGCGATCGAAATGCGGACCACAAACCATGCTTCATGATGAGATTGCGGTGCAGGCTAGGGCCACTTTTGCGGTGGCCACGTCACATATGCGAACCGCATATCTGTTCTGCGACAGATATGCGATCGCATATAAGGCTGGACAGGGGTGTTTTTGTCCCCATTTTTGACCCCTTTATAAACAGAAATCAATGCCCATTTGCCATGCAAAAGACATTTTCCGTTACCCACAAAGAGAAACACCTCCAAACACCATAGAATCACAGCAAATCAACCTTAAAAATCATATCCAAAGGACATTTTCTTGGACAAATTCTCAAGAGGAGGAGTTTTGACCATCTTGAACATTGTTGGAGCTATAGAGCTCGGATTGAAGCAAGTGTTGAGGAAATTCTTGGAAGATTTCCAAGGGAAAACATCGGGGTAAATGTTCTTGACTTAATCTTGGTCAAAATTACCCAAACCTACTGCTATTCTAGCTTGTAATTATGTTTAAGTTGGGAAAATTGTGGAAAAACCCTTAAGTTTAGATTTTAAGACTTGGAGGTTGAACCGATGTCGGAATTCGATAAATCTTGTATGGTTGAACTAGTGGGAAGATAAGGAACCCGTTGAGGTGAAAAATTACTGAATTTCGAAAAAGTGGGACCGGGGCTCGGGTTTTGCTAATTTTGGGATTTCTTAGTATTTATTGATTGTTTTCGAGTGGGCTTTGTTCCCTCAACATATTGTGACGTAATTGTTCTGAATTTGGATAGATTCGATGCACGTGGAGGCCAATTCGAAGGGCAAAGGCATCGTGGCCTAGAAATTTAGCCGGTTCGAGGTGAGTAGTGATTGTAAATGATGTCCTGAGAGTTCGAAACCCCGGATTTGCACATCGTAGTGCTATATTGAAGTAAGGCACATGCTCGATGATGAGCGTGGGGTCGTTTACTACTGGGACTGTGAATTGGTCGGTCCCGATTGTTGATTTTTACTACATATTTGATTGAAACCTATTTGACGTCATCATGTTTTGGGCTGATTGCCATATTTGGGCCTCGTGCCAATTGTTTGAACCCTCCGGGGATTTTTATGACTATTTCCTCACTATTTGTACTTATTACTTGAACTCAGTCATGTTGTTTCCACTGTTGTACAACTCAGCCACTCTTTACTCAGTTTTGAGATTTACACAATATTTGAAATGATGTTTGGGCTGAGAACTACTGTTTTACTATGCCCGAGGGGCTTGTGATGATTTTCTGACTAAGTGCGGCCGAGGGCCAGGTGTGAGGTTTTACTGAGTGATATGAGGCCGAGGGCCTGAGATACTGTATATATGCCATGAGGTGGCTTGATTGATATGAGGCCGAGGGCCTAGATGTATGCCACGAGGTGGCTTGATATAGCGCTTGGGCCGTAAGGGGCCTCTCCCGGAGTCTGTACACCCCCAGTGAGCGCATGGTACCCATGGATAATACAGTTGGTAACAATGACAACTGTAGGTTACGGCCGGCAACAATGACAACCGGTAACCAGAGATATTACAGTTGGTAACAATGACAACTGTAGGTTACGGTTGGTAACAATGACAACCGGTAACCAGAGATATTACAGTTGGTAACAATGACAACTAGTAACCAGAGCTGTGAGATTGATACTGAGCCCAGGAATATTACGGTTGGTAACAATGATGACTGTAGGTTACGATTGGTAACAATGGCAACTGGTAACCAGAGCTGGGAAGATTTTTAAATGATTTCTTACTGATTTACTGTTTTCAAATAATGATTTACTGCTTCATTATGCATTGCCTTGTGCTTTACGTGTTTCCTTACTTTCAGTCATTATATATATGTGCTACTCACTGAGTTGGAAGTACTCACATTACTCCCTGCACCATGTGTGCAGATTCAGGCGTTATTGATTCCGCTCTGAGGCATTGACTACGATTGTCAGAGCGGTGACTCAGAGACTATGAGGTAGCTGTTGGCGTCTGCAGCCCCGTATCTCTTTATATTGTTATTTCCACTTTCTCCAACTAATTGTGCCAGAGATATTGTAATAGAAATTTTATTATTAAGATTTCATTAGTTGCTCATGATTTTGTGACACCCCGGTTTGGGCTGTAGTCGGGATGGTTCACTATGTTTTTCCGCAAATGACTGCTATTAAACTATGTTGTGTTATTCTCTTGTTAAATTAACTGCTTAAAATAAGTTATGGTTCGAATTGGCTGGCCTCGTCTTCACGAGAGGCGCCATCACGATCGGGTTTGGGATTTGGGTCGTGACAGCTTGGTATCAGAGCCTAGGTTACATAGGTCTTATGAGTCATGAGCCGGTTTAGTAGATTCTTGCGGATCGGTACGGAGACGTCTGTACTTATCTTCGAGAGGCTGCGGAACCTTTTTAGGAAAATTCCATATTCTTGAAATTCTTGTCGTGCGAACTTGTTGATCCGAGTACTAAAACTTCTTCTAACTTGTTCTTCCACAGATGGTGAGGCCGCGAACTACTAGACGAGGTGGACGACCACCAGTACCACCGACTGAGGCCACTAGAGGCCGTGGACGCGGCCGTGGTCGTGGTAGAGGCAGAGAGGCGAGGGCAGCATCTGTTGATCTACCAGTTGCCCCAGCTCAGGAACAGGCTCCAGCAGCACCAGTTCAGGCACCAGCTGTGCCTATCGCTATTTCAGGTCTTTAGGAGACCTTGGCTCAGATATTATCTGTTTGCACTGGCCTGGCTCAGGCGGTTTCAGCCACCACAGCCGCAACTACTTCACAGGCCGGGGGAGGCAATCAGACTCCAGTTGCCCGTACGCCTGAGCAGGTAGTGCAGGGACTTCAGATGCCGGGGGCACCTCCAGCCCAGCCAGCTGCACCAGCTCAGGAATTCATAGTACCAGTTATGCCAGATGATGAGCAGCGTCACCTTGAGAGATTTGGCAGATTCCAGCCTCCGTCATTCAGTGGTACTGAGGGCGAGGATGCCTAGGGTTTTCTTGACAAGTGTCAGCGAATGCTCCGGACAGCCGGGATTCTTGAGTCTAGTGGTGTGGCATTCACCACCTTTCAGTTTACGGGAGCTGCCTTTAATTGGTGGGAGGCGTATGAGAGGCGTAGGCCGGTTGATGCAGCGCCCCTTACTTGGCAGCAGTTCTCCGCTCTTTTCTTGGAGAAGTATGTGCCACAGTCCCACTGAGAGGAGCTGCGTATTCAATTTGAGTGGCTGCGACAAGGGGATATGACGGTGTCACAATATGAGTCAAGATTTTCTGAGTTGGCTCGACATGCTGTCTGGATGGTAGCGACTGATCGTGAAAGGATCAGGAGGTTTGTGGATGGCCTTAACTATCATCTCCGTATCATCATGACCAGGGAGAGAGTATTGGGTGCTACCTTCGAGGAGGTGGTTGATATAGNCCAGAGATATTACAGTTGGTAACAATGACAACTGTAGGTTACAGATGGTAACAATGACAACCGGTAACCAGAGATACTACAGTTGGTAACAATGACAACTGTAGGTTACGGTTGGTAACAATGACAACCGGTAACCAGAGATATTACAGTTGGTAACAATGACAACTGTAGGTTCCAGTTGGTAACAATGACAACTGGTAACCAGAGCTGTGAGATTGATACTGAGCTCGGGAATATTACAGTTGGTAACAATGACAACTGTAGGTTACAGTTGGTAACAATGGCAACTGGTAACCAGAGCTGGGAAGATTTTTAAATGATTTCTTACTGATTTACTGTTTTCAGATAATGATTTACTACTTCATTATGCATTGCCTTGTGCTTTACGTTTTTCCTTACTTTCAGTCATTATTTATATGTGCTACTCACTGAGTTGGAAGTACTCACATTACTCCCTGCACCATGTGTGCAGATTCAGGTGTCATTGATTCCGTTCCGAGGCATTGACTACGATTGTCAGAGCGGTGACTCAGAGACTACGAGGTAGCTGCTGGCGTCCACAGCCCCGTATCTCTTTATATTGTTATTTCCACTTTCTTCAAACGATTGCGCCAGCGATATTGTAATAGTAATCTTGTTATTAGGATTTCATTAGTTGCTCATGACATTGTGACACCCCGATTTCGGGCTGTTGTTGGGATGGTTCACTATGTTTTTTTTCCACAAATGACTGCTATTACACTGTGTTGTGTTGTTATCTTGTTAAATTTTCTTGCTTAAAATGAGTTATGGTTCGAATTGGCTGGCCTTGTCTTCACGAGAGGGGCCATCACGATCAGGTTTGGGATTCGGGTCGTGACAAGCTTGGTATCAGAGCCTAGGTTACGTAGGTCTCACGAGTCATGAGCGGGTTTAGTAGATTCTCGCGGATCGGTACGGAGACGTCTGTACTTATCTTCGAGAGGCTGCGGAACCTTTTTAGGAAAATTCCATATTCTTGAAATTCTTGTCGTGCGAACTTGTTGATCTAAGTACTAAAACTTCTGCTATCCTGTTCTCTCACAGATGGTGAGGCCGCAAACTACCGGACAAGGTGGACGACCACCAGTACCACCCACTGAGGCCACCAGAGGCCGTGGATGCGGTCGTGGTCGTGGTAGAGGCAGAGCGGCGAGGGCAGCATTTGTTGATCAACCAGCTGCCCCAGCTTAGGAACAGGCTCCAACAGCACCAGTTCAGGCACCAGCTGTGCCTATCGCTATTCCAGGTCTTCAGGAGACCTTGGCTCAGATATTATCTGTTTGCACTGGCCTGGCTCAGGCGGTTTCAGCCACCACATCTGCAACTACTTCACAGGCCGAGA
>MCJB01049973.1:35272-86733 GCA_002018475.1 Nicotiana obtusifolia
TGCAGAATCTGTTTGAGATAGTCATCTTTAGGCATATGTAGAGAAAACCATCATATGTTGTCATAGGAATATCGGGAACACAAGCCGCCTGATCCTCTTGACACTACATGATTTTTGGTAGAAAAGATATAAAATTCTATGTAAATCATCTCATATTTAGCTCTTGTGTTATGAATTTGAGATGTTAATTGCGTCGATTCATGTTAATGTAATGTGTTTTTATGTATAGGAATGAGTCGGGAGCAATTGGGGGCGAAAACGGGGAAGAAATGAGCCAAAACAAGAAGAAACCGGACCAAGCAGGACTGGGCGCCACCTGTGGTGCTGAAGGAAGTGAGGCTGGAAAAAGCTACTGGACGCAGCGCCCTGGCACGCAGCGCCCTGGGGGGCGCCAGCCAGGGCGCCGACTACGGGGAAGCATCCTAATCCATCTAGGAGACCCCTAATTCGACCCCAAACCTTCCTAACTCCTATATAAACACCCCTAAACCCATCTTGGAGGGGAAGAATGTGATTTTGAGGGCTAAGAACGCTAGGGAACATCAACAACGCAATCAATCTTCAGTTCATCAATTCTGTCTAGTATTTTTATTAGTTTTTCAATACTTCGTCTTTTGATTATGTTGAACATGAGTGGCTAATCACCCCTTGTTCTGGGGTTGTGATTAGCCATGAATATTGTGTTTCGAACTTGACGATTTTGTTTTAATAGTTCATGTTAATATGATTGTTTCTTCAATTCTATGCCTAATTGCTTAATCGTTTTGGCCATCAATTAAGTTCTATCAATTATCTATGCTATGTTTGAAAAAACTATGTTTAGATTAGAAAAAAAATTGAAGAAAGCATGTTCTTAACCTTTTTAAGGGGCGGATTCGTGGTTAGGATAGGAATATACTTAATCACCTTGCTTAATTGAATATCGTGTTCTTATTGCATTCTTGTTAGATTAATTCCATAGGAATATAGGTGTTAATATTGTTAGGAATAGGCGAATAGTACTTCGGAAGAAGGCTATGAGTATATTTATCGATCAATTAGCAATCTTACTTGAATAATATGAACGAGAAGTCAATTAGAACGCAATAGGATTGGAAACATAATCAACCCTGGAATGTTTGTTTTATTTGATTACAAAATACGTACTTTGTTCCTTGCAATTCTTAGATATAAATCAGAATTATAAGTAGAATAACCCAACTATTAAACTCGATTCTTGCTTGCTTAAATAACAGTATTAGTTTGTTAGAAAGTAGTAAATTTAAGTCCCTGTGGGTACGACAACCTGGACTCATAATCCTATATTACTTGTCGACCGCGTATACTTGCGTGTGCGTTAGGGATCAACAAGTTTTTGGCGCCGTTTGCCGGGGACTTAAAAATCTGCTACTTTACCAACTTCAGCTTATATTTGTTATTTATTCAAGTTTCATTAATCGGCTTACGTTGTTTGCTTTGACACAGGTTTTTCTATTGAATGCGGAGAAGTAGAAGTGCAAACAACCTTCTTCCCTTTGATCCAGAAATTGAGCGAACATTACACCGAGTAAGGAGGGAAGTAGAAGCCAGGACCAGAATTAACTAAGAGTTGGACATTGTTGTTCAACCACAGCCTATCAAGATGGCAAGAAACGCAGAGAGAGNACTCACTGAGTTGGAAGTACTCACATTACTCCCTGCACCATGTGTGCAGATTCAGGTGTCATTGATTCCGTTCCGAGGCATTGACTACGATTGTCAGAGCGGTGACTCAGAGACTACGAGGTAGCTGCTGGCGTCCACAGCCCCGTATCTCTTTATATTGTTATTTCCACTTTCTTCAAACGATTGCGCCAGCGATATTGTAATAGTAATCTTGTTATTAGGATTTCATTAGTTGCTCATGACATTGTGACACCCCGATTTCGGGCTGTTGTTGGGATGGTTCACTATGTTTTTTTTCCACAAATGACTGCTATTACACTGTGTTGTGTTGTTATCTTGTTAAATTTTCTTGCTTAAAATGAGTTATGGTTCGAATTGGCTGGCCTTGTCTTCACGAGAGGGGCCATCACGATCAGGTTTGGGATTCGGGTCGTGACAAGCTTGGTATCAGAGCCTAGGTTACGTAGGTCTCACGAGTCATGAGCGGGTTTAGTAGATTCTCGCGGATCGGTACGGAGACGTCTGTACTTATCTTCGAGAGGCTGCGGAACCTTTTTAGGAAAATTCCATATTCTTGAAATTCTTGTCGTGCGAACTTGTTGATCTAAGTACTAAAACTTCTGCTATCCTGTTCTCTCACAGATGGTGAGGCCGCAAACTACCGGACAAGGTGGACGACCACCAGTACCACCCACTGAGGCCACCAGAGGCCGTGGATGCGGTCGTGGTCGTGGTAGAGGCAGAGCGGCGAGGGCAGCATTTGTTGATCAACCAGCTGCCCCAGCTTAGGAACAGGCTCCAACAGCACCAGTTCAGGCACCAGCTGTGCCTATCGCTATTCCAGGTCTTCAGGAGACCTTGGCTCAGATATTATCTGTTTGCACTGGCCTGGCTCAGGCGGTTTCAGCCACCACATCTGCAACTACTTCACAGGCCGAGAGAGGCAATCAGACTCCAGTTGCCCGTACGCCTGAGCAGGTAGTGCAGGGAGTTCAGATGCCGGGGGCACCTCTAGCCCAGCCAGCCGTACCAGCATAGGAATTCATTGTACCAGTTATGCCAAATGATGAGTGATGATTGGTAGAAAAGATATAAAATTCTATGTAAATCATCTCATATTTAGCTCTTGTGTTATGAATTTGAGATGTTAATTGCGTCGATTCATGTTAATGTAATGTGTTTTTATGTATAGGAATGAGTCGGGAGCAATTGGGGGCGAAAACGGGGAAGAAATGAGCCAAAACAAGAAGAAACCGGACCAAGCAGGACTGGGCGCCACCTGTGGTGCTGAAGGAAGTGAGGCTGGAAAAAGCTACTGGACGCAGCGCCCTGGCACGCAGCGCCCTGGGGGGCGCCAGCCAGGGCGCCGACTACGGGGAAGCATCCTAATCCATCTAGGAGACCCCTAATTCGACCCCAAACCTTCCTAACTCCTATATAAACACCCCTAAACCCATCTTGGAGGGGAAGAATGTGATTTTGAGGGCTAAGAACGCTAGGGAACATCAACAACGCAATCAATCTTCAGTTCATCAATTCTGTCTAGTATTTTTATTAGTTTTTCAATACTTCGTCTTTTGATTATGTTGAACATGAGTGGCTAATCACCCCTTGTTCTGGGGTTGTGATTAGCCATGAATATTGTGTTTCGAACTTGACGATTTTGTTTTAATAGTTCATGTTAATATGATTGTTTCTTCAATTCTATGCCTAATTGCTTAATCGTTTTGGCCATCAATTAAGTTCTATCAATTATCTATGCTATGTTTGAAAAAACTATGTTTAGATTAGAAAAAAAATTGAAGAAAGCATGTTCTTAACCTTTTTAAGGGGCGGATTCGTGGTTAGGATAGGAATATACTTAATCACCTTGCTTAATTGAATATCGTGTTCTTATTGCATTCTTGTTAGATTAATTCCATAGGAATATAGGTGTTAATATTGTTAGGAATAGGCGAATAGTACTTCGGAAGAAGGCTATGAGTATATTTATCGATCAATTAGCAATCTTACTTGAATAATATGAACGAGAAGTCAATTAGAACGCAATAGGATTGGAAACATAATCAACCCTGGAATGTTTGTTTTATTTGATTACAAAATACGTACTTTGTTCCTTGCAATTCTTAGATATAAATCAGAATTATAAGTAGAATAACCCAACTATTAAACTCGATTCTTGCTTGCTTAAATAACAGTATTAGTTTGTTAGAAAGTAGTAAATTTAAGTCCCTGTGGGTACGACAACCTGGACTCATAATCCTATATTACTTGTCGACCGCGTATACTTGCGTGTGCGTTAGGGATCAACAAGTTTTTGGCGCCGTTTGCCGGGGACTTAAAAATCTGCTACTTTACCAACTTCAGCTTATATTTGTTATTTATTCAAGTTTCATTAATCGGCTTACGTTGTTTGCTTTGACACAGGTTTTTCTATTGAATGCGGAGAAGTAGAAGTGCAAACAACCTTCTTCCCTTTGATCCAGAAATTGAGCGAACATTACACCGAGTAAGGAGGGAAGTAGAAGCCAGGACCAGAATTAACTAAGAGTTGGACATTGTTGTTCAACCACAGCCTATCAAGATGGCAAGAAACGCAGAGAGAGCAGTAATTGAAGCTGCAAGACCAAATCTTGCCAATATGACTCAGGCGATTGTAAAGCCTGAAATCACAGGGCACTTTGAGTTGAAGCAATACATGGTGCAGCTAATCCAGTCTACGGGGCAGTATGTGGGACAGTCGCACGAAGACCCACAGAGACACATTCAGAACTTTTTGGAGATCACAGACACTTACAATTACCCAAATGTGTCTAAAGATTATGTGAGGTTGACGCTATTTCCCTTTTCTCTATTGGGGGAAGCCAAAGAGTGGTTGCAAAAGAAGCTTGCAAACAGTATTTATACATGGGACGACCTGGCTAGAAAATTTCTGATCAAATTCTTTCCAACCAAGAAAACCAAGTCACTAAGAAGTCAAATTTTGGGTTTTGAACAACGGGAAGGAGAAACCCTTCGACAGGCATGGGAGAGGTATAAGAAGCTGCTAAGGGACTATCCACACCATTGCCAGACAGATGAGGTACTTGGGCACATGTTCGTTGATGGTCTAGATGAAGCCTCAAAAATGAACCTTGATTTAGCGTGCGGGGGCAGCTGCATGGCCAAGCCATACAGTGAAATCCAACTTCTATTGAACAATTTCACGGCCAACGATCATAATTGGCAAGGTGATGGTGACTCGCGTAGAGCCATTAAACAGAAGGGAGCTGGGTTGATAAAATTGGATGACCTGGCAGCGATGAGAGCAAAAATGGCTAAATTGGCAAATCAGATGAACCGAATGACTATGCAGCAGGTTCAACCCAGACAGCAGGTCCAACAAATGTCATTATGCTGTGAGATGTGTGGTGACAACCACACAAGTGATATGTGCCCCACCAATCCGGAATCCATATATTATGTGGGACAACAAAATAGGGGACCCGCAAATCAAAATTCACATTATGGGAATTCCTACAATCCAAATTGGAGGAACCATCCCAACTTCTCATGGGGTGGCAATCAGCAGCAGCAGAATACAGGCAAACCACAGGGGAATTATTACCAACCACAGAGGCAACCTCCACACTCAGATGATAATACGAATGAGTTGTTAAAGCAGTTGGTGCAAGACAACAAGCAATTCAGAACTGAGTATCAAACCCTCACCACAACAGTGAGGAATCTGGAGCGCCAGTTGGGACAGCTGGCCGGGGCTCATAATACTCGACTAGCTGGAGCACTACCCAGCGACACTGAAGCTAACCCCCGGGCAGCACTGAATGCAGTATCATTGAGGAACAGGAGACAGTTAGAAGAGGTCGAACTGAAGAAGAAGAAGCAGGTGACCTTCAATGAAAAACCAATCACCATTGAGGTAACAGCAGAGAAGGCCAAAGAAGTTGAGAAATCAGTTGAAGAGGCAGGAGCTAAGCAACCCCCACAATTGGTTGCAAGGCCACCACCTCTATTTCCACAAAGGTTACAGAAGTTGACAGATAATGAGGCCTACAAAAAGTTCCTTGAGATTCTCAAACAGGTACAAATCAACATTCCATTGGTGGATATTTGCAAAAGGTGCCTAAATACGCACAGTACATCAAGGATATTGTGGCCAATAAAAGGAGATTGACTGAATTTGAAATGGTGGCACTTACTGAAGAGTGCAGTTCTAGAATTCAAGGCAAGCTACCACAAAAATTAAAGGATCCGGGCAGCTTCACTATTCAGATTTCAATTGGGAAACATGCTGTGGGAAGAGCATTATGCGACCTCAGAGCGAGTATAAATTTGATGCCACTTTTAGTGTTCAAACAGTTGGGGTTGGGTGAGCCACGCCCAACAACAGTTACCTTACAGCTAGCAGATCGCTCCTTCGCTCATCCGGAGGGAGTAATTGAGGACGTTCTGGTCCAAGTTGGCTCATTCATATTTTCGGCTGACTTCATCATCCTAGATTATGAGCCAGATCAGGACGTCCCATTTATTTTGGGACGTCCATTCCTAGCCACTAGATGCGCCATTATCGATGTCTGCGAAGGTAAAATGACGATGAGAGTGGGTACTCAAGAATAAGTATTCGAGGTTTATAAAGCACTTCGGTTGCCTACCCATTATGAGGAATTAGCAATGATCTCGGTGGTGGAGAATACTTCCACATCACTAGTGCCTTACATGATTCCGGTTGATCCTATTGAACGAGGATTGCTTGGGGAGGTGGAAAAGAGTCTGACGAAAGAAATTAAGAAAGTACCGGATATTTTCGGCAATTATGTCCCGAGGCTCAGAAAAGCAGAAGAATGGGAAAGGCCTGTAACTCTGACCCGTCTCAGGCCGTCTGTTGAAGAAGCTTGGAGGCTAGAAATCAAGCCAGATTGAAAGCACGAATCTGAGTCGTGCCGCAACATTAAATCAGGCGCTTGTTGGGAGGCAACCCAACTTTTATCGCTTTTCTAGTTTAGCTTCTTAATTTACCCTTTTTAAAGTAGATAAAATAGTACAATGGATGTATAGGTGTAAAAAATTATTAGATGTAATGTTGTAGGACATATAAGTGGTACAACAGCCCAAAAATAAAATAAAATAAAATAAAATTTTCGGGGAACAGCGCCCAGGCCAGCGCCCGGCACTGCCTGGGGCGCTGCAGGCAGAATATGCCATGTTTTTAAGTGTGGGGTTGGGATACTATGGCTCAACACTTGTACTTATGCTTGTACTTATGCTTCGATTTTAAGTGTGGGGTCATGTGACGACGAGCATGCCAACCTATGGCATATGTTTTGAACATTGCTCACATTCCTGTTTGCTTGTGTTGCAGGATAATATGGCCCGTGCCAACATTAGAAAAGGTACAAGCATTGGAACCTCCTCCACCATCTCGCCGATAACCTGAAGAAAGCGCAAATAGGGAGTTTTCTTCTCACCCTGCTCTGTTTTACATGTTTGCATGCATCGAGGACGATGCAATGTTTAAGTGTGGGGTGGGGAAATACCTGTGTTGTCAGTGTTGTGAATGTATATCATGTATGATTTAGTTTTATTTTTGTCTTTTTAATAGTTGTATTGTTAGTATTTTAATGTATAAACTGACAATTTTTGAAAAATTTCAGATTTTTTTTCCCGACGATGGATCGTTTTCTTGAGGTATAAAATCGGATTAAAAACTACAAAAAGATTTTATTTTTAGGATAGTTAGGTAATATTCCTTGGTTTTTATTAAGGCACCGGTTCTTTTCCAAGGATGTAGCTCGAATCGGGAAATTTAAATTTTTCATTTAGGATAAGTCTTAGGAAGAACTGGGGTATGTCGCAATACTTTTTGACATGGTTTATGCTAGTACAATAGGTTATGACACATGATCCAATTCCCGTTAGTTAAGTTATAAGTCGAAAGAACAACAGCCCAAATTGTGACGCCTCTTCTCAATTGTTGACTTGCTTAACATATAGTGTATTTACTGCTTAATTGTTTCAATTGTATATGCTTGCTTAACTCGAAATTTGAACAGAACCATTGTGATTGAGTCATGTGCATTGTGTGAGTAAGGTTTTGGATTCTCTATGCTGTCTTATATAGTCTAGAACTTGCCCCGTGTGTTAATTAAAGCGAAATTGTAAGTTGGGATAATCTAAGAAATGATATAGGCACTTTCTTGTTTAATTATGGATGTGCTTGTCACATCGAATATAAATTCGTCCATTGCTAGACCTTTTGAGCCTATAAGCCTTTTTCTTTTGGTACCTACATTACAAGCTATTCCCTGTATTTTGTTCTTAATTTGAGCCTTTTTTGAACCTTTACCTCCGAAAGCACTTAGTCGCTAGAAGAAGTAAGGGCAGTGTTAGAGGGAGTGCCTTGATTATGAATGGAACTGTGAAAAGACTTATGGGTTAGTTGAAGTTAAACTGAAAAAATCACTAGCTGATGAAAAATGTGTATGGAAGGTGAAAAAGAAGAAGGAAAAATGATGATGAAAAAAAAAAAGAAAATTGTTAGTGAAAGAGATATGAAAAAATTCACCTCCTATTGTTGTGTGCTAAGTGAATTGAAAAGAAAAGGCTATGTATGTGAGACAAGTTTAGGAATTGAAAGAAAACGAAGTGTTTAAATGTTGAGTGTAGTGTATTAAGTGCTTAGGAGGACTAGCCACTAGTACCAAATATATCCTACCCGTCCCCTGGCCTACATTACAACCTTACAAAGTCCTAGTTGATCGTAGATTTGACTGACTCAATTAGTGGAAATCTACACTACGGGCAAGCTTATGGTACTTTATGGGAAGCATATGAGTTCTTTGTGAGAGTGAGAGTATGTTGTGCAAATTTTGTGTGATTTCAGTCATATATGTTCACTCTTCAAATATTGGTGAGGGCACATGATTTCATGAACAATTGGTAATGTATAAATTGTCTTGTTAGGTAAGTATATGCATTGAAATAGCTTAATGTGGCAAGTCGGCTTTTGAGGTTGGGTGGTAACAATGGGGTTGTTGAATGTCATTGAATTACTATGCCTAAGTGAACTTTATGGGAATAATATGGATTAGTTATGTGTTCATACTTGTTTGCTAGTATTGATTGTGTTCAAGAGTATGAATTGTTTGAAGTTGAATGTTTCGTGATCATATTAAGAGTTTAGTAGTTGGGGAGGTTGTTTATAATCCCGTTGCTCGAGGGCGAGCAAGAGTCTAAGTGTGGGGTGTTGATGATTGGTAGAAAAGATGTAAAATTCTATGTAAATCATCTCATATTTAGCTCTTGTGTTATGAATTTGGGATGTTAATTGCGTCGATTCATGTTAATGTAATGTGTTTTTATGTGTAGGAATTAGTCCGGAGCAATCGGGGGCGAAAACGGGGAAGAAACGAGCCAAAACGAGAAGAAACCAGACCAAGAGGGACTGGGCGCCACAGGCAGCGTTGGGCGCCACCTGTGGCGCTGAAGGCAGTGAGGCTGAAAAAGCTACTGGACGCAGCGCCCTGGGGGATGCCTGGCGCCAGCCAGGGTGCCGACTGCGGGGAAGCGTCCTAATCCATCTAGGAGACCCGTAATTCGACCCCAAACCTTCCCAACTCCTATATAAACACCCCTAAACCCATGTTGGAGGGGAAGAGCGTGATTTTGAAGGCTAAGAACGCTAAGGAACATCAACAACACAATCAATCTTCAGTTCATCAATTCTGTCTAGTATTTATATTAGTTTTTTAATACTTCGTCTTTTGATTATGTTGAACATGAGTGGCTAATCACCCCTTGTTCTGGGGTTGTGATTAGCCATGAATATTGTGTTTCGAACTTGACGATTTTGTTTTAATAGTTCATGTTAATATGATTTTTTCTTCAATTCTATGCCTAATAGCTTAATCGTTTTGGCCATCAATTAAGTTCTATCAATTATCTATGCTATGTTTGGGAAAACTATGTTTAGATTAGAAAAAGAATTGAAGAAAGCATGTTCTTAACCTTTTTAAGGGGCGGATTCGTGGTTAGGATAGGAATATACGTAATCACCTTGCTTAATTGAATATCGTGTTCTTATTGCATTCTTGCTAGATTAATTCCATAGGAATATAGGTGTTAATCTTGTTAGGAATAGGCAAATAGTACTTCGGAAGAAGGCTATGAGTATATTTATCGATCAATTAGCAATCTTACATGAATTATATGAACGAGAAGTCAATTAGAACGCAATAGGATTGGAAACATAATCACAACCCTGGAATGTTTTTTTTATTTGATTACAAAATACGTACTTTGCTCCTTGCAATTCTTAGATATAAATCAGAATTATAAGTAGAATAACCCAACTATTAAACTCGATTCTTGTTTGCTTAAATAACAGTATTAGTTTGTTAGAAAGTAGTAAATTTAAGTCCCTGTGGGTACGACAACCTGGAATCATAATCCTATATTACTTGTCGACTGCGTATACTTGCGTGTGCGTTAGGGAGCAACAATGAGCAGCGTCGCCTTGAGAGGTTTGGCAGACTCCAGCCTCTATCATTTAGTAGTGCTGAGGACGAGGATGCCCAGGGTTTTCTTGACAAGTGTCAGCGAATGCTCCGGACAGCTGGGATTCTTGAGTCTAGTGGTGTGGCATTCACCACCTTTCAGTTTACGGGAGCTGCCTTTAATTGGTGGGAGGCGTATGAGAGGCGTACGCCGGTTGATGCAACACCCCTTACTTGGCAGCAGTTCTCCGCTCTTTTCTTGAAGAAGTATGTGCCGCAGTCCCGCAGAGAGGGGCTGCGCAGATAGTTTGAGTGGCTACGAAAGGGGGATATGAGGGTGTCACAATATGAGTCAAGATTTTCTGAGTTGGCTCGACATGCTGTCTGGATGGTACCGACTGATCGTGAAAGGATCAGGAGGTTTGTGGATGGCCTTAGCTATCATCTCCGTATCCTCATGACCAGGGAGAGAGTATTGGGTGCTACCTTCGAGGAGGTGGTTGATATAGCTCGCGAGATTGAGACGGTTCGCCGTCAGGAGCGAAAGGAGAGGGAGGCTAAGAGGCCTCGAGGATCGGGTAGTTACAGTGGTGCTCCTTCGAGAGGCCAGTTTCAGCAGGGTAGAGGCCGTTCCTTCAAGCCTGCTCAGCTAGCCCGTCAAGAATATCGTGGGGTATCTGTAGGTCGTGGTCATCATGGGTTGCAGCAGGGCTAGTCATCACTCAGTGCCCTTCCATCTCATGCCCCGTCGGCCCAGGGTCCTCCTAGGACAAGTGCATCTGCTAGAGCACCAGGGAGTTGTTATGATTGTGGCGAGATGGGCCACATGTGGAGGCAATGTCCTCATCGTGGTGCTAGACCGTTCCAGCAAAGGGGTCAGCCCTCGACTTTTGCTCCAGTTACCTTACCGCCCGCCCAGCCAGCTAGGGGTGGAGGTCAGGCAGCCAGAGGTCGCCCCAGAGGGGGAGGTCGAGCAGGCGGTGGCCAGGCTTGATTTTATGCTATCCTAGGCAGGACAGATGGCAGTGCTTCAGACGCCGTTATTACAGGTATTGTTTCAATCTTCCACAAAGATGCCTCTATATTATTTGATCCCGGTTCTACCTATTCATATGTGTCCTCATATTTTGCTCAATATTTGGGTATGCCCCGGGAGTTTCTCGCTTTACCTGTTTATGTGTCTACCCTGGTGGGCGATATTGTTGTTGTGGACCGTGTGTACCGTCGTGTATAGTGACTATTGGGGGTCTGGAGACCCGAGTGGACCTATTGCTACTAAGCATGATAGATTTTGATGTCATTTTGGGAATGGATTGGCTATCACCATGTCGTGCTATTTTAGACTGTCATGCTAAGACAGTTACTTTGGCTATGCCGGGTGTGCCGCGGATAGAGTGGCGTGGCGTGACTGATTATATTCCTAGTAGGGTGATATCATACTTGAAAGCCCAGCGTATGGTTGGGAAGGGTTGCCTTGCATACCTAGCGTTTGTGAGGGACGTTGGAGCTGAGACTCCAAGCACCGATTCGGTTCCAGTTGTGAGGGATTTTCCCGATGTATTTCCCGTAGACCTGCCGGGCATGCCATCGGATAGGGATATTGATTTTGGCATTGACTTGGTGCCGGACACTCAGCCTATTTCTATTCCGCCGTATCGTATGGCACCAGCAGAGTCGAAAGAATTAAAGGAGCAACTTCAGGAACTCCTAGATAAGGGGTTCATTCGGCCTAGTGTGTCACCTTGGGGTGCACCGGTTCTATTTGTGAAAAAGAAGGATGGCACGATGAGAATGTGCATCGATTATAGGCAATTGAACAAGGTAACAATCAAGAACAAATATCCTTTGCCTCGCATCGATGATTTATTTGACCAGCTTCAGGGAGCACGACTGTTTTCTAAGATTGATCTCCGTTCAGGATATCACCAGTTAAAGATCAGGGATGCAGACATTCTTAAGACTGCTTTCCGGACTAGATATGGCCACTATGAGTTTCTTGTCATGTCTTTCGGGCTAACCAATGCCCCAGCAGCGTTCATGTAGTTAATGAACAATGTATTTCGGCCTTATCTGGATTCGTTCGTGGTGGTATTCATAGATGATATTCTGGTGTACTCGCGTAATCAGGAAGAGCACGCAGAACATTTACGAGTTGTATTACAGAGATTGAGGGAGGAGAAGCTTTATGAAAAATTCTCTAAGTGCGAGTTTTGTCTCAATTCAGTGGCTTTCTTGGGACACGTGGTGTCCAGCGAGAGTATACAAGTTGATCCAAAGAAGATAGAGGCGGTCCAGAGTTGGCCTAGACCGTCCTCAGTCACAGAGATTCGTAGCTTTCTTTGGTTGGCAGGCTATTATCGCCGGTTTGCTCAGGGATTCTCATCCATCGGATCGCCCTTGACCAAATTGACTCAAAAGGGTGTTCCATTTGTGTGATCAGGCAAGTGCGAGGAGAGCTTTCAGAAGCTCAGGACAGCCTTGACCACAACTCCAGTATTGGTTCTACCGTCAGCCTCGGGTTCGTATACCGTATATTGTGATGCCTCAAGAATTGGGGTCAGTTGTGTATTAATGCAGGAGGGTAGATTTATGCTTATGCTTCTCGTCAGTTGAAGCCTCATGAGAAGAACTACCCCGTGCATGATTTGGAGCTGGCTGCCATAGTTCATGCTTTAAAGATTTGGAGGCATTACTTATACGGAGTATCTTGTGAGGTGTTCACTGATCATCGTAGCCTTCAACATTTGTTCAAGAAGAAGGATCTAAATTTGAGGCAGCAGCGATGGCTAGAATTGCTCAAGGATTACGATATTACTATACTATACCATCCGGGAAAGGCCAACGTGGTGGCCGATGCTTTGAGCCGAAAGGCAGTGAGCATGGGGAGTTTGGCATACATTCCAGTTGGAGAGAGACCTCTCGCAGTCGATGTCCAGACCTTGGCCAATAGGTTCGTGAGATTAGACATATTGGAATCCAATCGGGTGTTGGCTTGCATGGTTTCTCGGTCTTCGTTATACGATCGCATCAGGGAGCGTCAGTATGACGATCCCCATTTGCTTGTCCTCAATGACAGAGTTCAGCATAATGATGCTAAGATGTGACCATCAGCGACGATGGAGTGTTAAGGATGCAGGGCCGAATTTGTGTACCCAATGTGGATGGGCTCCGAGAGTTGATTCTGGAGGAGGCCCATAGCTCACGGTATTCCATTCATCCGGGTGCCGCAAAGATGTACCAGGATTTGAAGCAACATTATTGGTGGAGAAGGATGAAGAAGGATATTATGGGATTCGTAGCTCGGTGTCTCAACTGTCAGCAAGTAAAATATGAACATCAGAGGCCGGGTGGTTTGCTTCAGCAGATAGCTATTCCCGAGTGGAAATGGGAGCGGATCACTATGGACATTGTTCTTGGACTCCCACGGACTTTGAAGAAGTTCGATGCTATTTGGGTGATTGTGGATCAGCTGACCAAGTCCGCGTACTTCGTTCCTGTGTGTACTACCTATTCTTCAGAACGGTTGGAAAAGATTTATATCCGAGAGATTATCCGGCTGCATGGTGTTCCAGTTTCTATCATTTCAGAGAGAGGTACGTAGTTTACTTCGCAGTTCTGGAAAGCCGTGCAGAGGGAGTTGGGTACTCAGGTGGAATTGAGCACAGCATTTCATCCTCAGACGGATGGGCAGTCAGAACGTACCATTCAGATACTGGAGGACATGTTGCGTGCATGTGTTGTTGATTTCGGAGGTTCATGGGATGAATTTCTAACGCTTGCAGAGTTCGCTTATAACAACAGCTACCAGTCAAGTATTCAGATGGCTCAGTATGAGGCTCTGTATGGGAGGCGGTGTAGATCTCCGGTTGGTTGGTTCGAGCTCGGCGAAGCTAGGCTATTGGGGACTGACTTGGTTCAGGATGCTTTAGAGAAGGTGAAAACAATCCAGGAGAGGCTCCGTATAGCACAATCGAGGCAAAAGAGTTATGCTGATAGGAAGGTTCGACATGTGTCTTACATGGTTGGCGAGAAGGTCTTGCTGAAGGTTTCGCCCATGAAAGGTGTTATGAGATTCGGGAAGAAAGGGAAATTAAGTCCTCGGTTCATTGGGCCATTTGAAGTACTTCGGAGAATCGGGGAGGTGGCCTATGAGCTTGCTTTACCATGGTAAGGTTAGTTTCGGGAGATGATTTATGACTTAGGAGTAGGATCGGAATTAGTTTTGGAGGTCCGGTGTGGAATTAGAGTTGAATTGGCGAAGTTAACATTTTGACAATTTCTGGGTGTTAGGCGAGATTTTGATCAGAGGGTTGGAATGGGATTCTGAAAGTTGTTGTAGCTTCGATATGTGATATAGGACTTGCGTGCAAAATTTCGGGTCATTCGTACAAGGCTTGGTTGGGTTTAGATCAACAGAGCGATTTAGAGGATTTTGAAATCCTTAGGCTTGAACGACTCGAATTGGGCGTTGAGAGGTTGTTTGAGCGCTCCGAAGGTTGGAACAAGTTTGAATGATGTTATGGAGTATGTTGGCGTGTTTGGTTGAGATTCCACAGGCTTCGGGTGAGTTTTGGGTGGTTAAAAGGACTAATTCATCGTTGGAAAAGAAAGTTGTAAAAAATCAGGTGTCGAGAATGCGGTCACATTTCTCAAATGCGGATCACATATCTCTCCAAGAGATCGCAACCCAGGCAGGTTCCTGGGCAAATTTCATGTCAAAAATGCGGTAGGAAATGCGAACCGCATATCTGACATCGATACCGCAATTGAGACAGAAAACTGAACAAAATGTAATGCCAAAAAATACGGTCAGAAATGCGGACCGCATTTCAGCATGCTGAGACCGCATACTGGGACAGAATTTTTGGACAAAAATCTACGTCAAGAATGCAGTCGAAGTGCGACTGCAAACCTGAAATGCGGACCGCAAACCGTGCTTCATGGCGAGATTGCGGTGAAGGCTAGGGCCACTTTTGCGGTGGCCACGTCACATATACGAACCCCATATCTGTTCTGCGACAGATATGCGATCGCATATAAGGCCGGACAGGGGTGTTTTTGTCCCTATTTTTGACCCCTTTATAAACAGAAATCAGTGCCCATTTTCCATGCAAAAGACATTTTCCGTTACCCACAAAGAGAAATACCTCCAAACACCATAGAATCACAGCAAATCAACCTTAAAAATCATATCCAAAGGACATTTTCTTGGACAAATTCTCAAGAGGAGGAGTTTTGACCATCTTGAACATTGTTGGAGGTATAGAGCTCGGGTTGAAGCAAGTGTTGAGGCAATTCTTAGAAGATTTCCAAGGGAAAACATCGGGGTAAGTGTTCTTGACTTAATCTTGGTCAAAATTACCCAAACCTACTGCTATTCTAGCTTGTAATTGTGATTAAGTTGGGAAAATTGTGGAAAAACCCTTAAATTTAGATTTTAAGACTTGGAGGTCGAACCGATGTCGGAATTCGATAAATCTTGTATGGTTGAACTCGTGGGAAGATAAGGAACCCGTTGAGGTGAAAATAACTGAATTTCGAAAAAGTGGGACCGGGGCTCGGGTTTTGCTAATTTTGGGAATTCTTAGTATTTATTGATTGTTTTCGAGTGGGCTTTATTCCCTCAACATATTGTGACGTAATTGTTCTGAATTTGGATAGATTCGACGCACGTAGAGGCCAATTCGAAGGGCAAAGGCGTCGTGGGCTAGAAATTTAGCTGGTTCGAGTTGAGTAGTGATTGTAAATGATGTCCTGAGGGTTCGAAACCCCGGATTTGCACATCGTAGTGCTATATTAAAGTGAGGCACACGCTCGATGATGAGCGTGTGGTCATTTAATACTGGGACTGTGACTTGGTCCATCCCGATTGATTATTTTTACTACATATTTGATTGAAACCTATTTGACGTCATCATGTTTTGGGCTGATTGCCATATTTGGGCCTCGTGCCAATTGTTTGAACCCTCCGGGGATTTTTATGACTATTTCCTCACTATTTGTACTTATTACTTGAACTCAGTCATGTTGTTTCCACTGTTGTACAACTCAGCCACTCTTTACTCAGTTTTGGGATTTACACAATATTTGAAATGATGTTTGGGCTGAGAACTACTGTTTTACTATGCCTGAGGGGCTTGTGATGATTTTCTGACTGAGTGAGGCCGGGGGCCAGGTGTGAGGTTTTACTGATTGATATAAGGCCGAGGGCCTAGATGTATGCCACGAGGTGGTTTGATATAGCGCTTGGGCCGTAAGGGGCCCCTCCCGGAGTCTGCACAACCCCAGTGAGCGCAGGGTACCCAGAGATAATACAGTTGGTAACAATGACAACTGGAGGTTACGGTTGGTAACAATAACAACCGGTAACCAGAGATATTACAGTTGGTAACAATGACAACTGTAGGTTACAGTTGGTAACAATGATAACTGGTAACCAGAGATAATACAGTTGGTAACATGACAACTATAGGTTACGGTTGGTAACAATGACAACCGGTAACCAGAGATATTACAGTTGGTAACAATGACAACTGTAGGTTCCAGTTGGTAATAATGATAACTGGTAACCAGAGCTGTGAGATTGATACTGAGCCCAGGAATATTACAGTTGGTAACAATGACAACTGTAGGTTACAGTTGGTAACAATGGCAACTGGTAACCAGAGCTGGGAAGATTTTTAAATGATTTCTTGCTGATTTACTGTTTTCAAATAATGATTTACTGCTTCATTATGCATTGCCTTGTGCTTCACGTGTTTCCTTACTTTCAGTATTTATTTATATGTGCTACTCACTGAGTTGGAAGTACTCACATTACTCCCTGCACCACGTGTGCAGATTCAGGCGTTATTGATTCCGCTCCGAGGCATTGACTACGATTGTCAGAGCGGTGACTCAGAGAATACGAGGTAGTTGTTGGCGTCCACAGCCCCGTATCTCTTTATATTGTTATTTCCACTTTCTTCAAACAATTGTGCCATAGATATTGTAATAGTAATCTTGTTATTAGGATTTCATTAGTTGGTCATGGCTTTGTGACACCCCAGTTTCGGGCTGTTGTTGGGATGGTTCACTATATTTTTTTCCGCAAATGACTACTATTAAACTGTGTTGTGTTGTTCTCTTGTTAAATTTATTGCTTAAAATGAGTTATGGTTCGAATTGGATGGCCTTGTCTTCACGAGAGGCGCCATCACGATCGGGTTTGGGATTTGGGTCGTGACAGCTTGGTATCAGAGCCTAGGTTACGTAGGTCTCACGAGTCATGAGCGGGTTTAGTAGAGTCTTGTGGATCGGTACGGAGACGTCTGTACTTATCTTCGAGAGGCTGCGGAACCTTTTTAGGAAAATTCCATATTCTTGAAATTCTTGTCGTGTGAACTTGTTGATCCGAGTACTAAAACTTCTGCTATCCTGTTCGCTCACAGATGGTGAGGCCGCGAACTACCGGACGAGGTGGACGACCACCAGTACCACCCACTGAGGCCACCAGAGGCCGTGGACGCAGTCGTGGTCGTGGTAGAGGCAGATCGGCGAGGGCAGCATCTGTTGATCCACCAGCTGTCCCAGCTTAGGAACAGGCTCCAGCAGCACCAGTTCAGGCACCAGCTGTGCCTATCGCTATTCCAGGTCTTCAGGAGACCTTGGCTCAGATATTATCTGTTTGCACTGGCCTGGCTCAGGCGGTTTCAGCCACCACAGCCGCAACTACTTCACAGGTCGGGGGAAGCAATCAAACTCGAGTTGCCCGTACGCCTGAGCAGGTAGTGCAGGGACTTCAGATGCCGGGGGCACCTCCACCCCAGCCAGCCGCACCAGCTCAGGAATTCATAGTACCAGTTATGCCAGATGATGAGCAGCGTCACCTTGAGAGGTTTGGCAGACTCCAGCCTCCGTTATTCAGTGGTGCTGAGGGCGAGGATGCCCAGGGTTTTTTTGACAAGTGTCAGCGAATGCTCCGAACAGCCGGGATTCTTGAGTCTAGTGGTGTGGCATTCACCACCTTTCAATTTACGAGAGCTGCCTTTAATTGGTGGGAGGCGTATGAGAGGCGTAGGCCGGTTGATGCAGCGCCCCTTACTTGGCAGCAGTTCTCCGCTCTTTTCTTGGAGAAGTATGTGCCACAGTCCCACAGAGAGGAGCTGCCAGACAGTTTGAGTGGCTGCGATAGGGGGATATGACGGTGTCATAATATGAGTCAAGATTTTCTGAGTTGGCTCGACATGCTATCTGGATGGTACCGACTGATCGTGAAAGGATCAGGAGGTTTATGGATGGCCTTAACTATCATCTCCGTATCCTCATGACCAAGGAGAGAGTATTGGGTGCTACCTTCGAGGAGGTGGTTGATATAGCTCGCGAGATTGAGACGGTTCGCCGTTAGGAGCGAGAGGAGAGGGAGGCTAAGAGGCCTCGAGGACAGGGTAGTTACAGTGGTACTCCTTCGAGAGGCCAGTTTCAGCAGGGTAGAGGCCGTTCCTTCAGGCCTGCTCAGCTAGCCCGTCCAGAATAGCGTGGGGCATCCGCAGGTCGTGGTCATCATGGGGTGCAGCATGGCCAGTCATCACTTAGTGCCCTTCCAGCTCATGCCCCGTCGGCCCAAGGTCCTCCTAGGCCAAGTGCATCTGCTAGAGCACTAGGGAGTTGTTATGATTGTGGCGAGATGGGCCACATGTGGAGGCAATGTCCTCATCGTGGTGCTAGACCTTCCAGCAGAGGGGTCAGCCCTCGAATTCTGCTCCAGTTACCAAACCGCCCGCCCAGCCAGCTAGGGGTGGAGGTCAGGCAGCCAGAGGTCGCCCCAGAGGGGGAGGTCGAGCAGGCGGTGGCCAGGCTCGATTTTATGCTATCCTAGGCAGGACAGATGCTAGTGCTTCAGACGCCGTTATTACAGGTATTGTTTCAGTCTGCCACAAAGATGCCTCTGTATTATTTGATCCCGGTTCTACCTATTCATATGTGTCCTCATATTTTTCTCAATATTTGGGTATGCCCCGGGAGTTTCTTGCTTTACCTGTTTATGTGTCTACCCCGGTGGGCGATACTGTTGTTGCGGACCGTGTGTACCGGTCGTGTATAGTGACTATTGGGGGTCTGGAGACCCGAGTGGACCTATTGCTACTAAGCATGGTAGATTTTAATATCATTTTGGGCATGAATTGGCTATCACCATGTCGTGCTATTTTAGACTGTCATGCTAAGACAGTTACTTTGGCTATGCCGGGTGTGCCGCAAATAGAGTGGCGTGGTGTGACTGATTATATTCCTAGTAGGGTGATATCATACTTGAAAGCCCAGCGTATGGTTGGAAAGGGTTGCCTTGCATACCTAGCGTTTGTGAGGGATGTTGGAGCTGAGACTCCAAGCATTGATTCGGTTCCAATTGTGAGGGATTTTCCCGACGTATTTCCCGCAGACCTGTCGGGCATGCCACCGGACAAGGATATTGATTTTGGCATTGACATGATGCCGGGCACTCAGCCCATTTCTATTCCGCCGTATCGTATGACACCAGCAGAGTTGAAAGAATTAAAGGAGCAACTTCAGGAACTCCTAGATAAGGGGTTCATTCGGCCTAGTGTGTCACCTTGGGGTGCACCAGTTCTATTTGTGAAAAAGAAGGATGGCACAATGAGAATGTCCATCGATTATAGGCAATTGAACAAGGTAACAATCAAGAACAAATATCCTTTGCCTCGCATCGATGATTTATTTGACCAGCTTTAGGGAGCACGAGTGTTCTCTAAGATTGATCTCCGTTCAGGATATCACCAGTTAAAGATCAGGGATGCAGATATTCTTAAGACTGCTTTTCGGACTAGATATGGCCACTATGAGTTTCTTGTCATGTCTTTCGGGCTAACCAATGCCCCAGCAGCGTTCATGCAGTTAATGAACAATGTATTTCGGCCTTATCTGGATTCGTTCGTGGTGGTATTCATTGATGATATTCTGGTGTACTCGCGTAATCAGGAAGAGCACGCAGAACATTTGCGAGTTGTATTACAGAGATTGAGGGAGGAGAAGCTTTATGCAAAATTCTCTAAGTGCGAGTTTTGGCTCAATTCAGTGGCTTTCTTGGGACACGTGGTGTCCAGCAAGGGTATACAGGTTGATCCAAAGAAGATAGAGGCGGTCCAGAGTTGGCCTAGACCGTCCTCAATCACAGAGATTCGTAGCTTTCTTGGGTTGGCAGGCTATTATCGTCGGTTTGTTCATGGATTCTCATCCATCGCATCGCCCTTGACCAAATTGACTCAAAAGGGTGTTCCATTTATGTGGTCGGACAAGTGCGAGGAGAGCTTTCAAAAGCTCAAGACAGCCTTAACCACAGCTCCAGTATTGGTTCTACCGTCAGCCTCGGGTTCGTATACCATATATTGTGATGCCTCAAGAATTGGGGTCGGTTGTGTATTAATGCAGGAGGGTAGAGTTATTGCTTATGCTTCTCGTCAGTTGAAGCCTCATGAGAAGAACTACCCCGTGCATGATTTGGAGCTGGCTTCCATAGTTCATGCTCTAAAGATTTGGAGGCATTACTTATACGGCGTATCTTGTGAGGTGTTCACTGATCATCGTAGCCTTCAACATTTGTTCAAGCAGAAGGATCTAAATTTGAGGCAACGGCGATGGCTAGAATTGCTCAAGGATTACGACATCACTACTATACCATCCGGGAAAGGCCAACGTGGTGGCCGATGCTTTAAGCCGAAAGGAAGTGAGCATGGGGAGTTTGGCATACATTCCAGTTGGAGAGAGACCTCTCGCAGTCGATGTCCAGACCTTGGCCAATAGGTTCGTGAGAATAGACATCTCGGAATCCAATCAGGTATTGGCTTGCGTGGTTTCTCGGTCTTCGTTATACGATCGCATCAGGGAGCGTCAGTATAACAATCCCCATTTGCTTGTCCTCAAGGACAGAGTCCAGCATAATGATGCTAAAGATGTGACCATCGGCGACGATGGAGTGTTAAGGATGCAGGGCCGAATTTGTGTACCCAATATGGATGGGCTCCGAAAGTTGATTCTGGAGGAGGCCCATAGCTCACGGTATTCATTCATCCGGGTGCCGCAAAGATGTACCAGGATTTGAAGCAACATTATTGGTGGAGAAGGATGAAGAAGGATATTGTGGGATTCGTAGCCCGGTGTCTCAACTGTCATCAAGTAAAATATGAACATCAGAGGCCGGGTGGTTTGCTTCAGCAGATAGCTATTCTCGAGTGGAAATGGGAGCGGATCACTATGGACTTTGTTGTTGGACTCCCACGGACTTTGAAGAAGTTCGATGCTATTTGGGTGATTGTGGATCAGCTAACCAAGTCCGCGCACTTCATTCCTGTGTGTACTACCTATTCTTTAGAACGGTTGGCAAGGATTTATATCCGAGAGATTGTCCGGCTGCACGGTGTTCCAGTTTTTATCATTTCAGATAGAGGTACGCAGTTCACTTTACAGTTCTGGAAAGTCGTCCAGAGGGAGTTGGGTACTCAGGTGGAATTGAGCACAGCATTTCATCCTCAGACGGATGGACAGTCAGAACGTACCATTCAGATACTNGTGATATCATACTTGAAAGCCCAGCATATGGTTGGGAAGGGTTGCCTTGCATACCTAGCTTTTGGGAGTGATGTTGGAGCTGAGACTCCAAGCATCGATTCTGTTCCAGTTGTGCGGGATTTTCCTGATGTATTTCCTGCAGACCTGCGGGGCATGCCACCGAACAGGGATATTGATTTTGGCATTGACCTAGTGCCGGACACTTAGTCCATTTATATTCCGCCGTATCATAAGGCACCAGCAGAGCTGAAAGAATTAAAGGAGCAACTTCAGGAACTCCTAGATAAGGGGTTCATTCGGCCTAGTGTGTCACCTTGGCGTGCACCGGTTCTATTTGTAAGAAAGATGGAACGATGAGAATGTGCATCGATTATAGGAAGTTGAACAAGGTAACAATCAAGAACAAATATCCTTTGCCTCGCATCGATGATTTATTTGACCAGCTTCAGAGAGCACGAGTGTTCTCTACGATTGATCTCCATTCAGGATATCACCAGTTAAGATCAGGGATGCAGATATTCTTAAGACTGCTTTTCGGACTAGATATGGCCACTATGAGTTTCTTGTCATGTCTTTCGGGCTAACCAATGCCCCAGCGGCGTTCATCCAGTTAATGAACAATGTATTTCGGCCTTATCTGGATTCGTTCGTGGTGGTATTCATTGATGATATTCTGGTGTACTCGCGTAATCAGGAAGAGCACGCCGAACATTTGCGAGTTGTATTACAGAGATTGAGGGAGGAGAAGCTTTATGCAAAATTCTCTAAGTGCGAGTTTTGGCTCAATTCAGTGGCTTTCTTGGGACACGTGTTGTCCAGCGAGGGTATACAGGTTGATCCAAAGAAGAGAGAGGCGATCCAGAGTTGGCCTAGACCGTCCTTGATCACAGAGATCCGTAGCTTTCTTGGGTTGGCAGGCTACTATCGCCGGTTTGTTCAGGTTTCTCATCTATTGCGTCACCCTTGACAAAATTGACCCAGAAGGGTGTTCCATTTGTATGGTCGGACAAGTGTGAGGAAAGCTTTCAAAAGCTCAAGACAGCCTTAACAACAGCTCCAGTATTGGTTCTACCATCAGCCTCAGGTTCATATACCGTGTATTGTGATGCCTCAAGAATTGGGATCGGTTGTGTACTAATGCAGGAGGGTAGAGTTATTGCTTATGCTTCTAGTCAGTTGAAGCCTCATGAGAAGAACTATCCCGTGCATGATTTGGAGCTGGCTGCCATAGTTCATGCTTTAAAGATTTGGAGGCATTATTTGTATGGCGTATCTTGTGAGGTATTTACTAATCACCGTAGCCTTCAACATCTATTCAAGCAAAAGGACCTAAATTTGAGGCAGCGGAGATGGCTGGAATTGCTCAAGGATTACGATATTACTATACTATACAATCCAGGAAAGGCCAACGTGGTGGCCGATGCTTTGAGCCGAAAGGCAGTGACCACGAAGAGTTTGGCATACATTCCAGTTGGAGAGAGACCTCTCGCAGTCGATGTCCAGACCTTGGCCAATAGGTTCGTGAGATTAGACATCTCGGAATCCAATCAGGTGTTGGCTTGCGTGGTTTCTCGGTCTTCGTTATACGATCGCATGAGGGAGCGTCAGTATAACGATCCCCATTTGCTTGTCCTCAAGGACAGAGTTCAGCATAATGATGCTAAGGATGTGACCATCGGCGACGATGGAGTGTTAAGGATGCAGGGCTGAATTTGTGTACTCAATGTGGATGGGCTCTGAAAGTTGATTCTGGAGGAGGCCCATAGCTCACGGTATTCCATTCATCTGGGTGCCGCAAAGATGTACCAGGATTTGAAGCAACATTATTGGTGGAGAAGGATGAAGAAGGATATTGTGGGATTCGTAGCTCGGTGTCTCAACTGTCATCAAGTAAAATATGAACATCAGAGGCCGGGTGGTTTGCTTCAGCAGATAGCTATTCTCGAGTGGAAATGGGAGCGGATCACTATGGACTTTGTTGTTGGACTCCCACGGACTTTGAAGAAGTTCGATGCTATTTGGGTGATTGTGGATCAGCTAACCAAGTCCGCGCACTTCATTCCTGTGTGTACTACCTATTCTTTAGAACGGTTGGCAAGGATTTATATCCGAGAGATTGTCCGGCTGCACGGTGTTCCAGTTTTTATCATTTCAGATAGAGGTACGCAGTTCACTTTACAGTTCTGGAAAGTCGTCCAGAGGGAGTTGGGTACTCAGGTGGAATTGAGCACAGCATTTCATCCTCAGACGGATGGACAGTCAGAACGTACCATTCAGATACTGGAGGACATGTTGCGTGCATGTGTTGTTGATTTCGAAGGTTCATGGGATGAATTTCTACCGCTTGCAGAGTTCGCTTATAACAACAGCTACCAGTTAAGTATTCAGATGGCTCCGTATGAGGCTCTGTATGGGAGACGGTGTAGATCTCCGGTTGGTTGGTTCGAGCCCGGCGAAGCTAGGCTATTGGGGACTGACTTGGTTTAGGATGCTTTAGAGAAGGTGAAAACAATCCAGGAGAGGCTCCGTACAGCACAATCGAGGCAAAAGAGTTATGCTGATAGGAAGGTTCGAGATGTGTCTTACATGGTTGGCGAGAAGCTCTTGCTGAAGGTTTCGCCCATGAAAGGTGTTATGAGATTCGAGAAGAAAGGGAAATTAAGTCCTCGGTTCATTGGGTCGTTTGAAGTACTTCGGAGAATCGGGGAGGTGGCCTATGAGCTTGCTTTGCCACCCAGTCTATCGAGTGTTCACCCAGTATTTCATGTTTCTATGTCCGGAAGTATATTGGGACCCGTCTCATATTTTGGACTTCAGCACGATTCGGTTGGATGATAATTTGACCTATGAGGTGGAGCCAGTGGCGATTTTGGATCGTCAGGTTCGGAAGTTGAGGTCCAAGGAGATAGCTTCGGTGAAAGTTCAATGGAGAGGTCGGTCCGTGGAGGAGGCTACCTGGGAAACCGAGCAGGAAATGCAGAGCAGATACCCTCACCTATTTGAGACTTCAGGTATGTTTCTTGACCCGTTCGAGGACGAACGTTTGTTTAAGAGGGGGAGAATGTGACGACCCGGCCAGTCGTCTCGTGGGTTGCTACTCCGCATTCCCCATTTTCTGTCTCATTATGTTTCGTTATCTGTGTTTAACGTAACTAAGTCGAGTATTTGAGTGCGGGGTGGACTTGGTAAGAAAAAAAACACTTAGTCTCCTTCAAAAAGGTTTAAACTGAAAAGTCAACCGGATGTTGACTTCTGGGTTAGAGGGCTCGGATGTGAGTTCCCATGGTTAGGTTAGTTTCGGGAGATGATTTATGACTTAGGAGTGGGATCGGAATTAGTTTTGGAGGTCCGGTGTAGAATTAGAGTTGAATTGACGAAGTTAGTATTTTGACAATTTTCGGGTGTTAGGCGAGATTTTGATCCGAGGGTCGGAATGGGATTCTAAAAGTTGTTGTAGCTTCAATATGTGTTTTAGGACTTGCGTGCAAAATTTCGGGTCATTCGGACAAGGTTTGGTTGGGTTTATATCAACAGAGCGATTTAGAGGATTTTTAAATCCTTAGGCTTGAATCCGACTTGAATTGGTTGTTGAGAGGTTGTTTGAGCGTTCTGAAGGTTGGAACGAGTTTGAATGATGTTATGGAGTATGTTGGCGTGTTTGGTTGATATTCCAGAGGCTTCGGGTGAGTTTTGGGGTGGTTAAACGGACTAATTCATCGTTGGAAAAGAAAGTTGCAGAAAACCAGGTGTCAAGAATGCGGTCGCATTTCTCAAATGCGGACCGCATATCTCTCCAAGAGATCGCAAACCCAGGCAGGTTCCTGGGCAAAGTTCATGTCAGAAATGCAGTACGAAATGCGGACCGCATATCTAACATGCGAACCGCAATCTGACATCGAGACCGCAATTGAGACAGAAAACTGAACGAAATGTAATGCCAAAAATGCAGTTAGAAATGCGGTCGCATTTCTGAAATGTGGACCGCATTTCAGCATGCGGATACCGCATACCGGGACAAAATTTTTGGACAAAAATCTACGTCAAGAATGCGGTCGAAATGCGGACCGCAAACCTGAAATGCAGACCGTAAACCATACTTCATGATGAGATTGCGGTGAAGGCTAGGGCCACCTTTGCGGTGGCCACGTCAAATATGCGGACCGCATATCTGTTCTGCGACAGATATGCGATCGCATATAAGGCCGGACAGGGGTGTTTTTGTCCCGATTTTTTACCCCTTTATAAATAGAAATTAGTGCCCATTTGCCATGCAAAGCCATTTTCCGTTACCCACAAAGAGAAACACCTCCAAACACCATAGAATCACAGCAAATCAACCTTAAAAATCATATCCAAAGGACATTTTCTTGGACAAATTCTCAAGAGGAGGAGTTTTGACCATCTTGAACATTGTTGAAGCTATAGAGCTCGGGTTGAAGCAAGTGTTGAGGCAATTCTAGAAGATTTCCAAGGGAAAACATCGGGGTAAGTGTTCTTGATTTAATCTTGGTCAAAATTACCCAAACCTACTGCTATTCTAGCTTGTAATTGTGATTAAGTTGGGAAAATTGTGGAAAAACCCTTAAGTTTAGATTTTAAGACTTGGAGGTCGAACCGATGTCGGAATTCGATAAATCTTGTATGGTTGAACTCGTGGGAAGATAAGGAACCTGTTGAGGTGAAAAATTACTGAATTTCGAAAAAGTGGGCCCGGGGCTCGGGTTTTGCTAATTTTGGGATTTCTTAGTATTTATTGATTGTTTTCGAGTGGGCTTTGTTTCCTTAACATATTATGATGTAATTGTTCTGAATTTGGATAGATTCGACGCACGTGGAGGCCAATCGTGGGCTAGAAATTCAGCCGGTTCGAGGTGAGTAGTGATTGTGAATGATGTCCTGAGGGTTCGAAACCCTGGATTTGCACATCATAGTGCTATATTGAAGTGAGGCACATACTCGATGATGAGCGTGGGGTCGTTTACTACTGGGACTGTGACTTGGTCCGTCCCAATTGATGATTTTCACTTCATATTTGATTGAGACCTATTTGACGTCATCATGTTTTGGCTGATTGCCATATTTGGACCTCGTGCCAATTGGTTGAACCCTCCGGAGATTTTTATGACTATTTCCTCACTATTTGTACTTATTACTTGAACTCAGTCATGTTGTTTCCACTGTTGTACAACTCAGCCACTCTTTACTCAGATTTGAGATTTACACAATATTTGATGTTTGGGCTAAGAACTACTGTTTTACTATGCCCGAGGGGCTTGTGATGATTTTCTGATTGAGTGCGGCCGAGGGCCAGGTATGAGGTTTTACTAATTGATATGAGGCCGAGGGCCTAGATATATACCACGAGGTGGCTTGATATAGTGCTTGGGCCGTATGGGGCCCCTCCCGGAGTCTGCACACCCCCAGTGAGCGCAGGGTACCCAGAGATAATACAGTTGGTAACAATGACAACTGTAGGTTACGGTTGGTAACAATGACAACCAGTAACCAAAGATATTACAGTTGGTAACAATGACAACTGTAGGTTACAGTTGGTAACAATTACAACTGTAGGCTACGGTTGGTAACAATGACAACCGGTAACCAGAGATATTACAGTTGGTAACAATGACAACTGTAGGTTCCAGTTGGTAACAATGACAACTGGTAACAAGAGTTGTGAGATTGATATTGAGCCCAGGAATATTACAGTTGGTAACAATGACAACTGTAGGTTACATTTGGTAACAATGGCAACTGGTAACCAGAGCTGGGAAGATTTTTAAATGATTTCTTACTGATTTACTGTTTTCAAATAATGATTTACTGCTTCATTATGCATTGTCTTGTGCTTTACGTGTTTTCTTACTTTCAGTCATTATTTATATGTGCTACTCACTGAGTTGGAAGTACTCACATTACTCCCTGCACCATGTGTGCAGATTCAGGCGTTATTGATTCCGCTCCGAGGCATTGATTATGATTGTCAGAGCGATGACTCAGAGACTACGAGCTAGCTGTTGACGTCCGCAGCCCCGTATCTCTTTATATTGTTATTTCCACTTTCTTCAAACAATTGTGCAGAGATATTGTAATAGTAATCTTGTTATTAGGATTTCATTAGTTGCTCATGGCTTTGTGACACCCCAGTTTCGGGCTGTTGTTGGGATGGTTCACTATGTTTTTTTCCGCAAATGACTGTTATTAAACTGTGTTGTATTGTTCTCTTGTTAAATTTATTGCTTAAAATGAGTTATGGTTCGAATTGGCTGGCCTTGTCTTCACGAGAGGCGCCATCACGACCGGATTTGGGATTTGGGTCGTGACATTTTTGCAATAATATTATGAGAAATGATCTCATTCAAAAATCTTTGGACTGGTTGAGTTATAAACTCGAAAGTAATTGCTTTTTCATTAAAAGTTCCTGTAAAACTATGAGTGTCCCAATTAGTAAAAGGAATTATGTGGTAGAGAAATGGGACTTCTAATATTATATCTCGGTGAATATCTTTTGTTAAAATAAAACTTTCTGGTATACAGACATTGTTCTGGCAAATATAAGCTTTAGGTATTTTATAAGAAATACCCATTTGGTGACCACTGCATTTTTTAATCTATGAGTAGTGCTATGAAAATATCTTTTAGGTATTACTCCTTCTTTAATACAATTTAGATCAGCACCACTATCAAATAAAGCAACAAACTCTTTTTTGAAATTACAATCTATTAAAAGAGTAACTTTTATTAAATACTTTTGAGTAGTAAATTACTGAAGTTTTTGTAAAAACTCATTATCAGCTATATTGACTGCTCCTAGAAAATCATCTTTTACCTCATTCTTTGAGGTACCAGCATCAAAACCTTCTTCAGTAATATTAGTACTGAATTCCTGACTTGTAGGGACATGAGAATTTTATAATCTGATAATTCTCTTGCCTATGGCTATATTAGAAGCCTTTAAGTCCTAGATTTCTCCTTTGAGATTATGAATCTCATTTTTCAAATCTTTGACATTAGTTGGCCTATCAATGGCCTGGGATTTTTCTTTCAAAATCCTTTTAATCTCAGACATTGCATATGGTCCCTTTTGAGAAGGAATTTCTTCAATCTCAAGGCTTTAAGGAATATTATCCTTAATATTGTTTCCACCTAATTAATTATCTGCGACCTTAACTCTGGGTCTTTAATAATCCTGAGAAGCTCTAGTAAACTATCATTAGTCAGGACATTGACTTCTAAGTCCTTCAATTGAGAATAAATATTAAAAACTGATCATCTGTGTTGTTATTACAGCACTGATCTTGATTCTGGTTGCAGGGTCCACATTCACATTCATCATCAGAAGGAAGGTATTCCTCCTCCTGTAGAGCCCTTAAATCTTCATCAGTTGATGAATCTTCTCTATCACTATTCTCCTGTGAATTGTCTCGGGAAGAATTTAACAGAATCTTGTATAAAGAGTCTTTAATATTATCATCTAAATCAAGGTTCTTAATCTTATCCTTGACCTTACAATCTCTAGCATAATGGCCTACTCTGCCACATTTCAAGCATGCATTAGGCGTATTGAATTTTATAAAATCTATTCTAGGCAATAAGCCTTTCTTCTCTTATCCTTCTTCTCGTATCTCTTATTAGAAGATCCTCTATTCTTCTTTTTATACATATAA
This sequence comes from Nicotiana obtusifolia, assembly GCA_002018475.1. Lineage (NCBI taxonomy): Eukaryota > Viridiplantae > Streptophyta > Magnoliopsida > Solanales > Solanaceae > Nicotiana > Nicotiana obtusifolia. The sequence goes on from MCJB01049973.1 coordinate 64,638, forward strand.
GGTTCTTTCTGATTTTTCTTATGTCTGTGAGACTTTTTATTTTTTAGGAATATCTATGGCGAATTGTTCACAGAATTCTCCTAACTGTTGTCTTTAATTAAGACGATGTTTCTTGATTTCCTGACTTAACTTAATCTCATTACATAGAGTTAAGCCTTCTCGTATGCATACACTAATAAGCTTTCCATAGGTATAGCTATTATAGTCTATACTCATTGCAATTCCTCGAAGAGTTTTCCTAACTCTTTCAACAAAAAGTGTTGGGAGTCCATCAATAAATTTGGACTTCCAGTGAGTGCTATTACACTCTGATAATTCCATTACCCTAGATAAGAAAACATCCTTATACCATCTAAAATTAGTCAATGTATTACATCAAAGATTTTGGAGCATGGTCATTAAGGTCTCACTATTGTTTGACCATCTTTCAGAGAAATATTCTATAACATTAAGAACTAAGGAATATACAGCATTTTGAACATTCTGAGCATCTTCTATTTTTATGGCTCACATCTTGTATTCAAGAAGGAGTAATATCTTCAAGATATTTTCATAAGACTACTTATAGATTAAAAAATACCAGTGATCACCAACTGGGTATTACTTATAAAATATCTAAAGCTTATATTTGCCAAAACAATGTCTGTATACCAGAAAGTTTTGTTTTAGCAAAAGATATTCACCAAGATATAATATTAGGAGTCCCATTTTTCCACCATGTAATTCCTTTTACTAATTGGGACACTCATAGTCTCACAGGAACTTTTAATGGAAAAGCAATTACTTTCGAGTTTATAACTCAACCAGTCCAAAGATTTTTGAATGAGATCATTTTTAATAATATTATAATAAAAACTAGACAAATTGATTTTTTTTTAAAAATTGAGATTTATAGTCTTACAATTGAACAGTATTTAAAAACTCCTAAACTTACTGAAAAAATAGATTTATTAAAGAATCAGTTTGCTTTACAAATTTGTAGAGACCATCCAAATCAATTTTGGAATAGGAAAAAGCACATAGTTAGCGTTCCTTATGAAGAAGACTTTTCGAAGGATAATATTCCTACTAAAGCTAGACCTTGCCAAATGAATTCAGAATATTTGAAATTATGCAAAAAAGAAATAGATTCTTTGCTACAGAAAGGTCTTATAAGACATTCAAGGTCTAAATAGTCTTTTACTGCTTTTTATGTTAATAAAACATGCTGAACTGGAACAAGGAGTTCCAATGTTAGTTATTAATTATATATCCTTTAATAAGGCTTTAAAATGGATAAGATATCAAATCCCTAATAAAAAAATTTATTGGATAGATTACATGATGCTTTAATATTTTCAAAATTTGATTTAAAATCTGGTTATTGGCAAATTCAGATATTTGAGTTAGATATATATAAAACTGTTTCAATGTCCCAATGGATCAATATGAATGGAATGTTATACCATTTGGTTTAAAAAATACCCCTTCTGAATTTAAGAAAATTATGAATGATATTTTCATGCCTTATACAAATTTTATAATTGTTTAAATTGATGATATTTTAGTATTTTCAAAAAATATTGAGATTCATTTTAAACATTTGGATCTTTTTAGAAAAATCATAATTCAAAATGGTTTAGTTATCTCTAAACCAAAGATAGCTCTTTTTCAAACTAATATAAGATTCTTAGGTCATATTATTCAGAATGGAAGAACAGTTCCTATCCAAATGAGCATTGAATTTGCATCCAAATTCTCAAATGTCATAACTGATAAGACTCAGCTCGAAAGGTTTCTAGGAAGCCTTAATTATATTTCACCTTTCATAAAGGACCATGCTAAGGATACTTCAATTCTTTATGAAAGATTGAAAAAAATCTAAAAGGCTGGACTGATAATCATATTATAGCAGTTAGACTAATTAAGCAAAAGGTTAATAACCTTCCATCTCTTACACTTGTTAATCCAAGTTGGGCAAAAGTAGTTGAAACCGATGCCTCAGAGATTGGATTTGGTGGAATATTAAAACAATGTTCTCCAATTGATAGACGAGAATATCTTGTTCAATTCTATTCGTGAAAATGGAATAATTCCCAAAAGAATTATGCTACTGTGGCTAAGGAAATCCTTGCCATAGTAAAATGTGTATTAAAATTCCAGACTAATTTATATAATCAGAAGTTTTTAATAAAAACTGATTGCCAAGCAGCAAGATTTATCTTTAATAATGATTGTAAACATGATGTTTCTAAACAGATGTTTGCAAGATGGCAAGCCTTGTTAGCTCCATTTAATTTTGAAATTATTTATAAAAAAAAAGGACAGATAATAGTCCCCCTGACTTTCTTACTAAAGAATTTTAGAATTAATTATTCTTTTAATCTTTTGACAGTCTATGAGACCTACATATAGGCCTCTTCGAGGGAGGGGACGAGGAAGAAAACCAGAATCTTCCTATGGCAGAGGAAATACCCTAGCCCAGATAGGGAATCGGCAACTAATAGCTGCCAATATCACAGGAACATCAGGTCTTAATACAAACCACCCAATGTACAAAGAATTTTTGGATTTTATGAAATCCAAACAAGATACAGACAATAATCCTCCATCATATTCCTCAGCATTGGCAGATGATAGTCATGATAACATTGAGGTTTATAACCAGAAAGAGAGAAAAGAATTAATAATTTTTTTAAAACAATACGATCTGAAATGGAAGGATAAGCGCAGGAAAATCATGACCAGGTATTTTGATACATCATCATATGCTACCACTGCTTATAAATACAAAATGAATTACGAGCTAATTCTTTTATCTACTGGTTCAGCTGAAATTCAACATTTTTATCCAGCTAATACAAAGAGAATTTATAAATTCTCTAAGATTATTATAAAGAAGATAATAGTCTCAGATGAATGGGAAATGTGTACATTAAAGGAAAGAGAATACTCATTCAGAACAGAAAGTCTCGGTAAAGTTCAATTATTTGGATTATAGTGAAAGTTAAACTTTATTATATGAGAATCCTAATATGAAACACTCTTGGTTCATAAAATTATGTTCCAATTTGCTTGAACAACAGATACCAAATTGGTTCTGTAAATGGTGGATATCATATGGTCCATGTTTGGAAATACTACCGCCAATTTTTAAGAGTTTATATACTCAGTGGGTAGATATATCTTCCAAAATTATTACATTACAAAATGATAATATTTTTTTTGATGGCATAGCAACAATGTATTTTTTTTTATAGAACTCTTTATTCCATGGATTATGAAATAGGATGTAGAAATCAGTCAATCCAGGGAAGGATTCCCATGTTTAAACACAGTTTTTTATATGAAATTCTGAAACAAATTACTTCAATCAGACCGGCCAGGAAGAATTTACGGCCAAGAGATTATTGAAGAAATCAAAAAGAAGATTGAAGCTTATAGCACACAAGAAAAGACCAATGTCAAAATGGAAGAATTGAGTCCATTCCAGCAAGTTACTAGACGGTTTCCAATGAAAAAAGGAGCTATCTCTAAAAAGAAAATTATTGCTTCCTATTTGAAGAAATTAAAAGAGATCTAGTAAGAAATTTCGAAGTTGAAATGTCAGATGATGTTTTAATGGCTTCAACAGGAAAAACACTACAGATGAAGAAACTTGTTTGGCGAGAGAAGCCCAAGAAAGCTAACAAGAACATGTCAATTTAAATGGAACTTGCAAAATATAATTATTTATTTAAAAGTTTCTTTTTTTTTTTTTTTGGAACTTCGTCCTTGATGGAAACTTGCAAAACATCCTGGGGTGTAGGTTTTTGTTTTGTGATGCTTACTTTGGAAGTGGCTGATTGTGCGATCTAATCACGACGCTCAGGTTCACCTAGTGATTCCACTGCACAAATTATGGGTTAAGTATTCTAATTAGCACCATTGACAATCAAATTGTTTTAACGCATGGCTGATACAAAGTTCTTTTTATCAATATGAAAATGAAGATTGAGAATAACTCAAATAATGAGCCATAATAATTTATATTTTATTATGAAAAACATCGTAAGGGTAACACCATTTAAATATTTCTTCTGAAAATTTATCGCTGAAATTTGTATCTTCACTTACTATTGAGTCTTCATGTTTAGTCTCTTAAAAGCATATAAAATGCGGTTAATCCCGCCGTGGCTCAAACTACTATTGCGAAAATTGACGAATTCAAACTTCGATTATTTTACTAATTGAAAGTGATTATATATTTATTCTTGAAGGGGTAATTTTAAATTATATAGTATTCATCGATTATTTAAGTTTAGGAAGGCAGAATATTTAGTTTGACAATATATTTAAGAATTTTTTATTTTTAAATTGTTCGAAGGTTAAGATGTTATAGCTAATTTTATCTCTTGATAACTTTAATACATTATTTATACGTTTATAAGCATGCAGGATTTTTGTTTTCTATGAACTTCTTTAATCCTTTTCAATTTCTTGAATTTAATTTAATGTATTTTTCATATTTTTGTGTTATTGTGATATTTTATTAAGTTATAAATTTAACAATTTATTGATTTATGTGGTTTATAAAATGTCTCGGGTCTTATGTCTCCCTCTTACTAAATAAAATGCATTGCCTAGTGCCTTCTCCTATTAATATTGGTTTTACCTACTAATTAGTAAGTTGCCCTTTGAATCTGATCGGGAAAAAAAATTATTTGTACACCTTATCTTTACCTGCAACCTATCATTCCCTATCCTTGTTTGAAATAGAACAAAAAGATATTCTTCTTCAATGCTTTTCTATCAAATTTTTTTAAGAAAATTCAAGTCCAAAATTGGAATAAAAAACTACCCCAGCTTATCTAGTTTAAAACCAAATATACTTTTTGTATTATATCCTATATATCTTATTTTTATCCAAAATATTAAATAATCTTGTTATTATTTAGTCTTAAGATTATAGCTCCATTATTATAATCCCGATGTAACTTTTTCACCAACCAAATTCTAGATAATGTAACATCAAAATTTGCACAAGATTCCAGAAATAGACAAAAAAAATAACAAAAATTGCAAAAATTATAACTCCGTATGCGAGTTCCTATTAAATGTTTTCTTTTCATAGTTTCAATTAAATAACAAATGTTATAAAATAATGACTGTAAAATAAAGACAAGTATAGAGAGAAATTGATATATTATTCAAACTTCAAACTTATATACATAATGAACTGAAATCTCCTCTATTTATAGAAGAAAGGAAGTTGTTGTGTAAGCTGCTGTGTAAGCTGTTACTGTACCAGATATAGATAATCTTCTACCGGGGGTGATGTTTATCCATAATAGAATACTAAAAGGATAAGCTCATTGTACCAGATATAGATCTACCGTGAGTGGTGTTTATCCATAACGGGTACCGAAAGGATAAGCTCATTGTACCGGATATAGATAATCTTCTACCGAGGGTGATGTTTATCCATAACGGGGTACCGAAAGGATAAGCTCATTGTACCAAATATAGATAATCCTCTACTAGAGGTGATGTTTATCCATAACGGGGTACCAAGGAGAAGCTTCTTCAGGAGGCTTATTTCCAATAGATTACTAAATAGATAAATATATTTACGGCGAAGTCTCATATAGATAAGCTTTTTCAGTAAGCTTATTTACAACGGAGTACTAAATGAACATCCATAATATAATGTATTTATAACACTCCCCCTTAGATGTTCATTAAAAGATAATGTGCCTCATTAAAACCTTACTAGAAAAAAACCCGTGGGAAAACATTCTAATGAAGAAAAAGGAGCACATATATTTAGTAATACGCATAGCTAGTTGTCTTATTAAAAACCTTATAAGGAAAAACCCTGTGGGAAAAACGTTAGTAAGGGAAAAAGAGTATAGCGCGTATTTTGCTCCCCCTGATAAAAACTTTGTTTCAAATATTTGAGTCTCCACATTCCAATCTTGTATACCATCTTCTCAAAAGTTGAAGTTGGCAAGGATTTAGTGAATAAATCTGCCGGATTGTCACTTGAACGGATTTGTTGCGCATCAATGTCACCATTTTTCTGAAGATCATGTGTGTAGAATAATTTTTGTGAAATGTGCTTTGTTCTATCTCCTTTTATAAATTCTCCCATTAATTGGGCTATGCATGCATCATTGTCTTTGTATAACATTGTGGATCTTTTATCACATTCCAAATCATATTTTCCTTGAATATAATGAATCACTGATCTCAACCATACGCATTCCCTACTTGCTTTATGAATAGTTATTATCTCAGCATGATTTGAAGAAGTAGCAACAATAGATTGCTTTGTGGAGCGCCATGATATGACAGTACCTGCACATGTAAACACGTACCCAGTTTGAGATCAAGCTTTATGTGGATCAAATAAATAACCTGCATCTGCATAACCAACAAGATCTGCACTATCTTTGTTAGAATAAAATAAACCCATGTCAAGTGTTCCCTTTAAATATCGCAATATATGCTTAATCCCGTTCCAATTGCTCCGTGTAGAGAAGAGCTATATCTTGCTAGTAAATTAACAGAAAATGCTATATTAGGCCTTGTAGCATTAGCAAGATACATAAGTACACCAATTGCACTAAGATAAGGTATTTCGGGACTTAGGAATTCCTCACCCTCTTCTGGAGGTTGGAACAAATTCTTATTCATTTCAAGTGATTGGACAACCATTGGTGTACTCAATGGGTGCGCTTTGTCCATGTAAAAGCGTTTTAAGACCCTTTCTGTATAGGCAGATTGATGGATAAAGATCCTTGGCTATTAAATGTTCAATTTGCAGACCAAGATAAAGTTTTGTCTTTCCAAGATCTTTCATCTCAAATTCTTTCTTAAGATATTCAATTTTCTTTTGGAGCTCTTCTGGAGTTCCAACAAGATTTATGTCACCAACATAAACAACTAACAAATTTTGATGCCATTTTCTTTATAAAAATACATAGACAAATAACATCATTTATGTAACCCTCTTTTAGCAAATATTCACTAAGGCATTATACCACATATGCCCAGATTGCTTTAAACTGTACAAAGATATTTGTAATATGATTGAATACATTTCTCAAGATTTTGGATTTGCTCCAAGCATTTTAAATCCTTCAGGGATTTTCATATAAATTTCTTTATCAAGTGAACCGTACAGAGAAGCTGTAACTACATCCATTAGATGTATTTCAAGCTTTTCATGTAGTGCTAACTGATGAGATATCAAAATGTTATGGCATCCATAACATGTGAATATGTTTCATCAAAATCGACTGGTCGTTGTGAGAATCCTTGTGCGACAAGGCGAGCTTTGTATCTTTTGATCTCATTTTTATCATTCCTTTTTCACACAAAAACCCATTTATGACCAACTGGTTTATACCAGCAGGTAGTTGGACTACTGGTTGAAAGACCTCTCTTTTAGCAAGTGCGTTCACTTCTGATTGAATTGCCTCTTGCCATTTTGGCCAATCAAATCTTTGTCGACATTCTTTGACAGATCGGGGTTCAAGATCCTCACTATCTTGCATAATTTTAATTATAGCATTATATGCAAAAATATTATCCACCACTATTTCAGATCGATTTAAATTAATCCCTTCCAGTAGAACTTATTAAAAGCTTCTCACTTACTTGAGTCTTGGGTTCATTGATTTCTTCAGGAATCTCAGAACTAATCAGATCTTGGGTCTCTTCAGGAGATCCCTTTATAGTATGGTTATCATTTGTCGATTTTCTTTTTCGAGGATTTCGATCCTTATAACCCAAAGGCCTACCACGCTTCAGGCGTGATTTAGGTTCACTAGCTCTCATGCTAGTAGATGGTCTTGCTGGGACATCAATTCAGATAGGCACATTCTCTCCAGCGATATGTGACTTAGTTATCCTTTTCAAATCAGTAAATGCATCTGGCATTTGATTTGCTATATTTTATAATTGGATGATCTTCTGGACCTCCTGATTATATATAAGGGTACGTGGATCAAAATGAGATAATAATGAAACTTTTCACATAATTTCTCTTTTGATTTCCTTTTTCTCTCCCCCTAATTGTGGGAAATGTATTTCATCAAACCGATAATCTGCAAATCGAGCAGTAAATAAATCTTCCATCAATGGTTCAAGATAGCGAATAATAGAGGGTGATTCAAACCCAACATATATTCCTAACCTTCTCTGTGGGCCCATCTTACTGCACTGTGATGGTGCTAGTGGCACATATACACCACATCCAAAAATTCGTAGATGGGCAATATCTGGTTTATGACCAAAAACTAATTGTGATGGAGAATATTTATTATAATTTGGCAGTCTGAGACGGATAAGTGATGCTGCATGCAAGATAGCATGGCCTCAAACAGTAGTGGGTAATTTTATTTTCATAAGTAGTGGTCTTGCTATCAATTGCAGGCATTTAATAAATGATTCTGCAAGGACATTTTAAGTATGAACATAAGCTACAGGATGATTACTGATAGACAGTAATCATCAAAAGCTTGAGATGAGAATTCTCCAGCATTATCAAGGCGAATAGTCTTTATAGTATAATCTGGGAATTGTGCCCTTAATCGAATTATTTGGGCTAATAGCTTTGCAAACGCTAGGTTGCGAGATGATAGTAGCCACACATGAGACTATCTTGATGATGCATCTATTAAGACCATAAAATATCTAAACAACCCACTTGGTGGGTGAATAGGTCCACATATATCCCCATGTATACGTTCTAAAAAGGCAGGGGATTCAATGCCAACCGTCATTGGTGATGGTCTAATGATTATTTTATCTTGATAACAAGCATCACAAGAAAATTCATTATTTGTAAGAATCTTCAGGTTCTTTAATGGATGCCCGCTTGAATTTTTAGTAATTCGTCTCATCATTATTAATCCAGGATTGTGACGACCCGGCAAGTCGTCTCCTGAGTTACCTCTCTGTTTTCCCCATTTCTGCCTTATTATGCTTCGTTATGTTATTTGGGATATGTGTGCGAAATTTCATGTCATTCGGACATGGTCTGATTGGGTTTCTGATTAAAAGAGTAACTTAGAAGATTTTGAAATTTCTTAGGCTTGAATCCGACGCGAATCTGGTCTTGAGAGGTTGTTTTGAGCATTCCGAAGGTTGGAACAAGTTTGACCGATGTTATGGGGTAGGTTGGTATATCTGGTTGATGTCCCAGTGGCCTCGGGTGAGTTTTGGGTGGTTAAACGGACCAATTCATCGTTGGAAAATTTGCGGAAAAACCAGAGTCGAGAATGCAGTCGCATTTCTCAAATGCGGACCGCATATCGCACAATGATATCGCACATCCAGACAGTTTTCTGGGCAAAGAATGACGTCAAGAATGCGGTCAGGAATGCGGTCGCATTTCCACTATGCGGACCGCATATCTACCACACTGAGACCGCGGATCGAGACAGATTTCTGGACAAAAACCAACGTCGAAAATGCGGTCGCATTCTTGACATGCGGACCGCAAATCATACCTCACATTGAACTGCAATGAAGGCTAGGGTTACAATCTGCGATGGTCGCGCCCAAAATGCGGACCACATATCTGTTATGCGACAGATATGCGATCGCATTTTAAACCCGACTGGTGCGTTTTGTCTCGATTTTTGACCCCTATATAAATAGAAACCAGTGCCCATTTTCCATGCAAAAACCTAGTGTCATTACCCACGAAGAGAAACATCTCCAAACACCATAAATCACGGCAAATCAACCTCAAAACTATATCCGCAGGGGACTTTCTTGGACAAATTCTTAAAAGAATGAGTTTTGGCCATCTTGAACATAGTTGGAGCTATAGAGCTCGGATTGAAGCGAGTTTTGAGGCGATTCTTAGAAGATTTTTTAAGGGAAACATCGGGTTAAGTGTTCTAACTCAACCTTGGTCAAATTACTCCAGTAAATCGCTATATTTAGCACTTAATTGGTGATTTAAGTGGGAAAATCTGTGAAAAACCCTTAAGTTTAGATTTTTAAGACTTGGAGGTTGAACCGATGTCGGAATTCGATAAATTTTGTATGGTTGAACTTGTGGGGAGATAAGGAACCCGTTGAGGTGAAAATTACTGAATTTCGAGAAGTGGGCCCCGGGCTCGGGTTTTGCTAATTTCGGAATTTCTTAGTATTTGTTGATTGCTTTCGCTTGGGCTTTGTCCCCACAGCATATTGTGATATATTAGTTCTGATTTTGGATAGATTCGACGCGCGTGGAGGCCAATTCGAAGGGCAAAGGCGTCGCGGGCTAGGGATTTAGCTGGTTCGAGGTGGGTAGTAATTATAAATGATGCTCTGAGGGTTTGAAACCCCGGAATTGCACATCGTAGTGCTATATTGAGGTGAGGCAAGCGCTCGATGATGAGCGTGGGGTCGTTTACTACTGGGGATTGTGACGTGATCCACCCCGATTGATGATTTTACTACGCATTTGATTGAAACTTACTTGTTACCATCTTGTTTTGGGCTGATTGCCATATTTGGGCTTCGTGCCAATTATTTGAACCCTTCGGGGGTATTGATCGTTGTTTCTTCACTATTTTGATGTATTACTTGAACTCAGTCATGTTGTTTCCCAATATTTTATAACTCAGCCACCTTTACTCAGTTTTGACATTTAAACGATATTTTAAATGATGTTTTGGGCTGAGAACTACTGTTTTACTATGCCCCAGGGGCTTGTGATGATTTTCTGACTGAGTGATATGATGCCGAGGGCCTGAGATACTTTATATGCCACGAGGTGGCTTGTGATTGATATGAGGCCGAGGGCCTGAGATACTGTACATACGCCACGAGGTGGCTTGATTGATATGAGGCCGAGGGCCTAGATGTATGCCACGAGGTGGCTTGATATTGCGCTTGGGCCGTAATGGGCCCCTCCCGGAGTCTGTACACCCCCAGTGAGCGCGGGTACCCATTGTTATGTGAAATATAGCCCGAGGGGCTGATATTGTGATACGAAACATAGCCCAAGGGGCTGATGTTGTACCATGTGATATGCCTGAGGGGCTAATGTTGTACCATGTGATATGCCCGAGGGGATGATGTTGTACCATGTGATATTATGCTCGAGGGGCGTATTTTTAAATGATACTGAGCTCGAGGGGCGATGTTTTACTTTATATTATTTACCAAAAAGGATTTCATGTTTTTATCTGTTGAAAAGAGATTTTACTTGGATTTCTCACTGGTTTTCTGTTTGCAAATGATGTTTTAAATGCTTCATTATAGAATGCCTTGTGCTTTGTGTGTTTTCTTACTTTCAGTCGTTATTTATGCCTATTACTCACTTAGTTGGAGTACTCACATTACTCCCTGCACCATGTGTGCTGATTCAGGTGTTGTTGGTTCCGCTCCGGAGTACTGATTCCTCCTGTCCAAGCTGTGATCCACAGATTACGAGGTAGCTGTTGGCGTCCGCAGCCCCGTATCTCTTTCATCTTGTTGTTCCTATGTTTCTTCAAAAAAATTATGCCAGATATTGTAATTAGTAATCTTGTTATTAGGATTCATTAGTTGCTCATGACATTGTGACACCCCGGTTTGGGCTGTAGTCGGGATGTAAGCTACATTTTCCGCGGATGATTGCTATTAATCTATGCTTGTATTGTTTTCTTGCTGATTAACTACTTAAATGAGATTTAGTTTGAATTGGCTGGCCTTGTCTTCACGAGAGGCGCCTTCACGATTGGGTTCGGGGTCAGGGTCGTGACAGTTACAAAATTGTATTAAAGTTGTATGTACATTGTATTTAAATTGTATTATGTTGTAGTTATATATTTTTTTATTTGAATATTGTAAGAAAGTTGAAAAATAGTTGTATAATGTATGGATCGTTGTATGAAATTTGTATGTAAGTTATCAATACTATTTTTTTCATAAAGTTGTTGATATGTATCAAAATTGTATTAAGAGAGAAAGTTCTGATTGGAATTTCAAAGAGGGAGATGAACACACCACATACAAAATATATATAAATCAGATACAAAATACATACAAAGGACATATTGTATAATGTCAAGTGTCACAACAAAATTTTTACAAGTGTCATATTTTAGGACAAACGTAGTTAGGTTAGTTAATAATTAGTTACTCATTTTGAATTTTAATTTAAAATAGAATAAATATCTATATATTATTAGGATACTATTATAAAAAAGGAAAAAAATATAAATATAAATCTTTAATGTAGCGATATATAAAATAGTAAGACTAATTTATTTTTTGAGATGAGAAAGTTTTTGAATAATAGTCCATATGGTCATGCTATATGGATAAGATAAAACTAAAGACACAAACCTAATTTATATGGTCATGCAATAGTTATAAAGGAAGAATACTTTTTAAAAAATTCATGTAGAAATGTATATACTAATTAAATTTCTCATGTAGAAAATTTTAGTTAAAAAAATAGAACTCATAATTTCATAATAAAAGATATAAAAATATAAAGACATTGTTAGGAAATTATCATAAGATAAGTATACTATATATATAGCATAAATTAATAATTATTAAAAATATTGGTATGTTTTTTATAAAAAATAATAAAAGGCTTATCTCTTTATATTATATGATGTGTATCCTTTGATTTTCTATAGTTTGTGTTATATTTCTGCACATTGTATTAAATAATAAAATAACAACTAAGATTTATAAAATAATATAATATATTAAATAATAATTTTATAAGATTAATATTTTGTCAAATTATCCGTGCATCGCACGGATTCTAACACTAGTTAATAGAAAAGAACTATCCTTTTGGACAGTTTCGTAACTGCTCTTTATAGATTCAAGAACTGAACTATAACCTCTAAACTAGCAGTTCGTTTTCTCTTGATTAGATATTTGGGAAGATATAGTTTGTGATTTTTACAACAAAGTGCACACAGAGCAGTAATTTGGATTTTGTGGGCTATAATTTATTGGTGTCGAAGGTGAAAACAATGTGTAATAGTTGAGCCTCTACATTTCAAAGAGAGAGGGGTTAGCACTAATTATGGCTTAAAATAAGTAATATACAACTCGAAAGAGTCTTATTGAAAAAAGAGTGAAGAAAATAAAATCTCCTAATTTAAGACAGAAATAATGAATTGTGTATAATTTGTAAGTAATTTTTGTTTAAGACGGATAATATACAAAATTAGAATAATTTTGATGAATAAGTTTCAAATATTATATATAAAAAAAATCTTTTTCATAAAGTGCCGCAACTTGACAAATTGAAAATGGCCAACACTTCGAACCTCACTAGATTCCTCTATGACAATCAAATATCGAATTATCATAAATAAAAGAAAAAAGAAAAGAGAAAGAAAGAGAAAAGGAAAGGAGAATATACAAGGAGGGACACAAATTCCTTGTGACAACATTTTTTCAATTTTTAATATATATATATATATATATACAATAAAAAAATAAAAAATCTTGAATATAAATATAAAAAGATAACATCATTAGCATTATAATGACTTATTCATTTGTTCAGATTTTTGAATATTGTCATGCTTAAGAAAAATCTTATATGTAGAATATAAAATTACTAAAGTCAAATAATCACATCTGTAAACTAATAGCAGAGAGAGAGAGACGTAAAACCATGGTATAAATTGTACCGTGTGCCAAATGGCACTTAAAAAGAAAAAAAAAAATTCTTCAATCATGTTTGTTCAAGTAGACTTTTGAAATGTTAAGCGTAATGAAAAATGCGTAATTAGTTAATACTTTTATATTAGTCTATTCTAAATGTGACAGTTCAAAAAGAAAAACTAAAATTCTAAAAGAAAAAGGAGCATCTCAATGAAAAATACACCGAAACAACCAAAAGAATTTAGGCCATCCACAAGAGGAGCCATGAAAAAAGTTTCCAAGTAAAAAGATTTCCACAACATGGGCCCCATGGAAACTGTTGTGTGGTCTAGTTTTATGAATGCTTCAAAGGGATGTGAGCTTTGGCAAAAGTTGTGGGAGTGAAAACTATAGTGACGTTGGTGAGAGGGAAAGGAGAAAAGAGAGTTTGAGAAAGATTAACGAATAGAGGCGGAGCTAGGATTCAAATTTAATGTATTTAATTTTGTATTAAATTTATTATACTATTAAAATTCAGATTTTTTGTTTTGGAATCTCAGGAAAATTCGTAGTCGCTACAGTCTCTGTCGCAGTCTCTGTCTTTCGGGTGAGCACTCTATGCACACTGGGTAAACTCTCCCACTACGTAATAGCCTACGAACCACATAGAAGATGTAAACCGCACAAGACAAGCCCTATGCGACAGGCTCGACGAGAAGATATTGAGGGGGGATCGATCCCAGGTCATCTGTATGGATGACCGCCCTCCAAACTAACTGGGCCCTAAGGGGCGATTCAAATCTATCATTTTAATGAATTTTTACATATATAACTATATTCCATATCAAAAATTCTGAATACGGATAAATCCATAGCCAAATGCTAGACGTGCTTGCGAACATAGGCTATCCTTCTTCTCTAGTTGGATATAACATAACCTAACATTTTCTCTGGTTGGTATGACTAGAGGCGGAGTCAAGATTAAAATATATAAGGTTTTAATTTATCATAGAACCCACAATTTATTATTGTTATTGGTTCGTAATTAAATATTTAATACATATTTATTAGATTTTAATGTAAATACACAATCTAAATAAAAGTTACAACCGAATCCATGTCACACTCTACCTCCATCCCTAAGTATGACATGGCAACTTATCAAAAAATATTTTCTTAATTAAATCATAAGTATATTACTTTTAGTTGTTTAAAGTAATTGAATTTTTTTCTAATGTAAAATATTTTATACTAGATGGTGAAAATACATTGTGAGGTGCAAGTCCTTTTGCTTTATAATAATTTGAACTTTTTTTCACTTGCTTCAACTCATATATAAGTTACTAAATTAAAGAGGCACTAGTGGAGAGAAAAACTACTTTGACTTTTTTATTGATAGTATGTCTTATATATTCAGTGAAATATACAGTGTCCAAAACGTTAATCCAAACCTCAGCTTGGCACAGAGTAAAGAGGAAATAGTCTGAATAGGAATGTTAGAATCCGTAGTCTAGCAAGGCATCACATAATTTGAGAAACCAACATCGTGCTGACTATTTCAACCCATTAAGTGATTTTCGAAGTAGATAAACTTTTTCTGGACTCATAAACTGAAATTCAAGAGATAATTTTTTATATACCTCTTCTTGAAGGTCCTCGTACAAAAAAGTATCATGCATGTCCATTTGATGCAATTCTCAATTTTTCGTTACTGCCACTGCCAAGAAAACTCGCACAGTCACGTTCTTGACCGCCGGAGCAAATGTCCCCGCGTAATCAGCTCCTCTATATTATAATTTTCGAATATGACCAGACATGCTTTATAGTTTAGTGTAAGAGTGTACATGGACTGGGTTCATTCGCATTTTATCAAAATCCAACCAAATTAATTATATCGATTTGAATTGATTAGATTGTACCGGATTTTTTTCGGTTTTTTTGTTACATGAATATTATTTCATTCTTACTTTATTAAAGTTATAGATAAAATTTTAATAAGTGAATATATGTTTACTAAAAATAAAAAAAAGTTAACAAACATATGATCTATTAAAGTATTCTTATGGGATAATTTATTCTAGTAACACATAATAGTTTATTTTCTTAGTCGTCTAACAATAATTTTTCGCTGATGTACGCTTTCAAGGTTAACCAAATTTAATAATTAAATATAAAAAATTAATATGATCCAAATTTAATAATTAAATATAAAAAATTAATATGATACCTAAATAATGATATGTTCTATATAATTTTAAATCATTAAAATACCACTTCAAATTCAAAAAAGATATAAGAAATTTTGACATATGAATATGAAAGAATAAAGAGATGATTGTCGCATTTAAATAACACCTAATAAGAAAGTGATACAATCTATTATTTAACGTAAATAAAAATGAATATACTTCATAGTTCTATTAAATATTACATTCCATAAGAGAATCACAAATATATCTAGATACTTTTTTAAATAAAATTGTATATAAAATCTTAAAACTATATATAAAAAATTATATATTTATATATCGAGTTGGTTGGATTTTTTTACTCAATACCAAATCAAATCTAGTCGGGTTTTCTTAATTGGTTTGATTTGACTTTTCAATTTGGTGCAATTTTCCGGTTCGGTTTGAACATCCTTAGTCTAGCGTACCAAATTTTGTTATGTTTTAAGATATGTATGAATAAAAGTAGCTGCTTAGAATAAGAGGTGGACCTACATTGTAGGCAGAGGGGTCACCGCACCCAAAAATTTAAGGCAAAAACTCTATATATATTTGCTAATTTTTTCAAGAAATAGTCAAATAGTAACAAACTCTTACCAATCGATATATTTATATTGAATATAATAGTGCCCCGTGACTTCGAATTCCGAAATCGCCTCTGCTTAGTATCATAATTTGTTTTTCATACTTTCCCCACTCTTTGGAACTCGTACATTAAAGTGAAGTTCTTTATTTTATTTCTTTTCTTCTTTTTAATACTCCTAAAGTACTTTAAGTATCAAATGATCAATATAACTTCTGAAAAGTTATTTCAAACCTTAACAGTTTCACTGGATTAGATGATTGAATTCAAAAAGATGGCAATGGTTCTTCTTGAACCATAAGTTTTAAGAAATCATTAGATTTGTGGTCCTAACTCTGCACTAAAATTACTCCTATAATTGTAATGTGCCTTTATAAAGAGATCTTTTCTTTTTCTCCTTTCCTCTTTGGCCTAGTGGTCACAATAAACTAACTTCTCGACTAAATCTCAAATAAAATCAAACAGAGACGTGAATTCAACAAGTGGTTTATAACGGCCTTGCTAAAGTAGCAAATCTTTTTTTCAGATTTTTCCTAACTTTGTGAAAATTTTGAAATTATTTTATTAAATTACATTTTCTAAATTTGACTCTGTTGATTTATAGGTTACTGGCTCGAGCCGTTGAAGATGTCTCCATCACACCCTTGGGGTATAGTACTTCCCCGAATCCTACATGAGCACAAAATACTTGTGCACTGGACGACCCTTTTTTAGAACATTTTCTAAAGTTTCTAATACATTCATTGTCTGCTAAATAAATAATAGTATAAAAATATATGAATGATATCTATCCTTTCAAGATACTAATTTCTAAGATCTCATTCCAAATTATAAGCATTAGATTCTTATCATACTAATTATTATCTAATTACTTATCAAAATCATGCGATCTTTACCTGGATTGGATTATTTGGCCTATATATACTTAATTATTTTTTAGCATGACAAGGTTGTATTATGCATTGCTATACTGAATGAGCTGGTGATTGCTGTCTAAATTTTGAGATATGATCAATATTCTTTGAAATTTTATGGAACTTAAAAGTAGGATTTCTTGTCCTATAAGAGAGGATGGATTCCATAATAATGTTATATATATTTATATCACTTACTTCCTCCATAATTAGTTGTTCATTTTTGACTTTGCACTCCCTATAAGGAAAAATAAATGAAGTATGTATTTTAACATAATACCCATAATAATGATAGCATTTCAAAAAGTTTTAAAAAATGATTTAAGGAATGAGTAGTTTATGATAAGAGTAAAATCGAAAAAAAAAAAAGATTATTTTCTCTTGATTTAGTATGGTGGACAAGTAAAAGTAAAAATACATTTTTAATATAGTGGACTAGTAAAAATGAAGGAGAGTGTATTTTTTTAAGGTTGGCATTGAATTTTCACATTGATGTAGCTGTCATGTTAATTGCCTTTTACAATCTGCTTTTTCCCAACAAGAGACTAGCTTTTCTTTTGATTTAAGGTTTTTCCTCTTTTTTTCTTGGTCCATTGATGTAAAACTTTGCGAGAAGTTTCTGGAGAAGAGATAAACAAAAAAAAAGTTAGAGGAGTCACAAATAAATAATGAAACATACTCTGTGATAAGTTTGAAAACTTACCTGGATTCGATGTAAAGTTTATTCATATTCACGCTAAAATCTATTAATAATAAGGGTAAATGCAGATAATTTGCTAATGTAAAAATTAAGAATGGACCAAAAATATAGTGAAAATCATAACAAAGCAATTTCAAATAGTCGGGAGGCAGAATTTAAACATTTACCCAGCAGAAAATATAAGAGAAACTCCTAGTGAATCTAAATTTGAAAATATATCGAGCATAAAAAGATATGGTTCTTAAGATGGAAAAATAAAGGGAGATTTCGAGTCAAAATGCCAAAGTGAAGGCCGAAGGGACTTGCGTTAAAGGGCAACTAATCATTGTTATATTAAAGGTGAGGTAGAGGAAGATTGAATGGTAATGCTGTCCTAATGTTATACGAGGAACATGTTATATTCTTTTTTTTTTCTAACACCAACTTTATTATTTCTTTGTCACACTTAAGTTAGGAATCGTGGCGGATAAACGTGAATTCAGGATTTAGGATTTAAATTTTATAAGTTTATGTTTTAAAATTTTTTATGTTAAATTTATTATACTTTTAAAATTATAAGTTAATATCTATTATTTGTTGCAAATTTAGTTAATTTTTACATATAAATTTATATTCTATATTGAAAATTATGAGTTCAGTTGAATCCGGTACCATTGTGTTGGATCTGCCCTTGGTGATTGGCACTTAATTGAGCTCTAAATCTACCAAAATTAATCAATTTATGTTTAACAATACTTCGAATATTAGTGAAACTAATTATTCACACACGCAACTCAGTGTTATCGCCTAATCATTAATACAAGACTCATTAGTGTGGGAGGGAGGGACTTTAAATCCCCTTCTGAGGGTATATAAACCAATGACTTTTCGACAAACATTTTATGAAAGAAATAATTTTTGGTGTTACCTTAAGCTTTTTCATTCCATCAAATTAAAAGGATGAAAAGGAACACACTGGCATGGGTGAAGCTATTGCGAGAAGGATCAGTTAAAAAATTATATTGTGTATAGAGATAAAATATTAGATTTTAGAAGTATATAATATATATGAAATATCTTTTTCGATGAATTTTTTTTTCCGCCTCTTTTAAATTTGGAACACCATCGAAAAGATTCCCGGCTTCGCTGACTCTGAGCTTATTTCATTTCACATGTTCCAATCAACACCTGAATATATTTTTAGTATATAACTAAAACTAAAAGAAAGATAACCGAAATATTAATATTATTATTACTAATACTACTCGAGCATCACACGTAATCTATTATTGTGTGTACCTAACAAATACCAAAAATGAAATAATTAAAAATAATTTCCCAAAATACACCTATGCAACTAGGGGTGTTCATAAAAACTCGAAAAATCGAACCAAACCGAAAATCAAATCAAATTGACAAAAAATCGATACTTTTTAGGTTTGATTTGGTTTTGGATTTAAATTTTAAAAATCGATCAAATTTGGTTTGGCTTTGGTTTTAATTAAAAAAATAACCGAAAAAAATCGAAAAAAACCAACTATAGAAGTAGCTATTTAAATTTATTATTACATCTATAAATATATGTATATTTTTATATAAAGTTTCTAAAACTTTATGGTACATATTAGTCGTTTGTATTTTTATTCTAGTTTATTGCAATTATAATAATCTAATTCTTTGCCTTCACATTCTAATTTGATTCGTAGTTTTCTTTTGCTAAGTACAAAAATTTATTTTATATATTGAAAATAATCGATTTTTAATTGAGTAATTAAATTATTCATCACTATTTGATTCAATTATCATCAATATATCTTGGTAAATGATAGATTTCTCAAAGAGAAATTGGTTTGATAGTGTTACGTGAAAAATATAATCTTAGGAATATGTGTTTGGTAGTGTATATCTCATATTTAAGAAAAAAAATCGATAAATAACCGAAAAATTAACAAAAACCGACAAAATCGAATTGATAAAAAACCGACTTAATTAGTTTGGTTTAATTCTAATATTTAGAGAACTGACCACTTAATCTGATTTTTTTAAGGAAAAACCGATCCAACCGAACCATAAACACGGGTATATGCAACAATGAGATCTGGATATGAGTTGAAAGTTCATTCTGGCTTTGTTATATTTTTAACAAATAAATCTCCTGAACGCTATTTCGTCGGTCTCTTCACCCATTTGTAAAAATAGAAAGGCAACAAACTACCTAAAATGTGTGACGCGGACAGTGTTTGACTTATATGCAATTTTAGAATATTAAAAACTGAATAAGTGCTATATTTTGCCTCTAATTCTGGTCAAACTGTTGACTGTTATTGTCCATTTCATATGGTTTAGGCAATTAAATAGTACTATTCATGTATAATAATAAATGCAGCTTATCTGGATTTGAAATTATCTTAAACAGGCAAGTTACATTTGAACCAATATTTATGGCTAAGATCAAGATAGACAAACAATCTTTCTTTTTCTTTTCCCCCTTTAGTTCGGGTACTAAAGAAAAACTTTAGGCATAACATAACTTTGAAACGTGCAACTATCAAGTGTTGAGGTGGAATAGATATGATCGTTTTATTTTTAATTAGAAATTTTGGATTCGAGCTATGAGAATGGAGTGTACTATTTATTACTCCTTAAATTATTCTTCTTGCACCAAATATTTACGGAACATAAATCATAAAGATTGTGGATAGGATTCATAGAACAAACTTTTCTTTTGACAAAAATTGATTTTCAAGCCAGCAACATGGGAAAATGCCAGATGAAATAAGAATAAACTATTGGTCAATTATTATCTGTAGTGCCATACGTGTTTGGTTAAGGTTCTTCTTTGGGATGGCTAGTAGTAGCAATAATCTTAAAGTCTTGTTAATATTCTTCTCCTATGTTGGATTAATCACGATAATCATTTAGTTGATAATGAAGTCTAAATTGAGTGGTAAATATAATTTTGTCCTCACATAAGTTTGCAATTTTTTCTCATTCTTTTTGAATACACTACTAGAAATCTGAAAAAAAGCGACCACAAAAAGCGATCAAAGTTGGTCTCTTTTTGTCCAAAAGCGCCAAAAAGCGACTAAACAGGCCTGGTCCATATTCAACTGGTCCCTTTACCTTAGCGACCAACTTTGGTCTCTAAGGTAAAAGGACCAAACATTCCGGGTAGAACATATAGACACCAACTTTGGTCGCTAAATTAGCGACCAACGTTGGTCTCTACATATAAATTACGGTATTTTTTATTTATTATAATCTGGACAATTGCGACTAACTTTGGTCGCAATATAATTAATATTATGATTTTTATTTTGATTAAGCGACCAACCCTGGTCGCTACGTTGAAGAACAAAATTTTTATTTTACGATAAACGACCAACGTTGGTCGCAATATTTCCAGATTTTAAAAATCTGGGTAAAACAGTGACCAACCTTGGTCGCTATCTTGAAGAATATTTTTTTTTTATGATAAGCGACCAGCGTTGCTCGCTATATGGTCGCTTTTCTTGGTTCATTTTTTTCAGAAACCGCTTGTTTGGCAGCTACACCACCTGCCAACTTACCAAAATCCTAAACAGGCATTTTATGCCATAACGGACAACAACAACGACGACAACAACATCAACAACAACAAACCAAATTCGTTTATGGCATTTTATGCCATAAACAACAACAACAACGACAACAACAAACAACAACAACAACAACAATAAACAACAACAACAATAAGCAACAACAACAACAACATTAAAAGTAACAAAGTATAAAGTTCAATAGAACTTATACATAAGCTAACCAAAATAAGTTAACTATTATTACAAGTCAAGGATTAGTTTGTACATCATTATCGTCATCGTCTGATGAAGTTTCATCACGAAGACGGTATGAAAAAGGGTGTAGTTGTGTAGGACCGGAGGGATGATAACGGGGAGGACGGGAGGAAGTAGCACGGGGAAGGCGAGCCTCTGGCGATGACTCACGAGACCGGGGAATCGAAAAAGCGCCAGAAGCCAAGAGAGATTTGAGCTGCTCTTGTATGCCAATATACTGAGCATCTCTAATCCTTTCTCTTTCCTTGGAGGCTTCTAGCTCGGCTGTGAGTTTTGCCACAATC
>MCJB01049973.1:86753-107615 GCA_002018475.1 Nicotiana obtusifolia
TCCGACTTTTCTCGACCCCGAGAACTACTAGAATCATCGTTACCTCGACCCTTGCCTGTCATATTCATAATATAATACATATTTAGATTGAAAGATATAAAGAAAATAGCTATAAACGAGAGTTATTAAAGAAACCAACTGTTTAAAGCTCATCGTCGTATAGTTCCTCGTCCGACGGTTGGATTGGATCGCCCGATGAAGATCGTGGCTGGCTGCGTATGAATTCTTCCACCTCAGCTGTGAAGCGACCCTATAAGAAAAATTACATTGAATTATTATTTCAAAAGTTATATAAAAGTAAATCAAAGTACTTAATGAAAATTGAAAACTTACATGTACAGTCGAGGCTCAGCCCTCGACTTACCTTTCTTCATCCGAATTTTTCTTCTTCTTGACAATATGAGTCTCCTTAAATAACTCATCTTGCCTTATTGGATGCCCCAACTTCTTCTCCTGAAAGCTCATAAACTTTAGTTAACAAACAGAGTAGACGTTGAAAATTAAAATTAAATTAAGCAATTACGTACCATTCCCCTCTTTATTGTACCGAGACTGATCGCACCTCCAGTGTGCAGGGAGCCTCCCTTCTCAGAAGCACGAGCTTTCTTTCCTTTCTCGCTCTTCTTTAAGAACTCTACGGTAGCCATTGCCTTTGCAAATCCTCCCATAGATGATCAAGCAACCGGGAGGCCTTCTGGTTCAACTTTCTAGCTCTGGAAAAGTAATGTGACAACCGCTTGCGAGCCTTGAGATGGAAATTAGCAGCTACATCCGCACTATAGCGGTGTTCCCATACACACTTGCTTTATATTTCAAAAGTTAAGTATTTAGATGGTAATATCATAAATATAAATAATTGTACTGCTTAAAAGAACATTTATACCTTAAATTCATTGAAAATTTGCTCCTTAAGCGAGAATGGAAAATCACTCCAAGTCGCATAAGGGCCATCTAATAGCTTTCTGGTGGCTTGGGTGATTATCCTTGTAATAATATTACTAGGGATGAACCTGCAATTTAATAAAAAAACACACATTAATATCTTAGTAAAACTGTACAAAACAATAAACGTAAAAATAACAAATAACTCTTACTCGTCACCCTCAGGGACTATGATGATCCTGCCATATTGATCACGATGCATCTCCTCGTCATCATCACTATCACCGTCCGAACCATGTACATCAGAGGCATGTGTGGAAGGTGTAGGGGGTCATAGCTAGTGTCTCTCAAGCGAAGGCCTGTAATAGATGGAATCACAGATGAAGATGGCTGCGAGCCCTATGACTGCGACATAACTGTATCGGCCGCAGGGGGACGTGACACTGATTGCTGTGACCCGGTGGCTGTGACCCCAGTGGCTGTGACCTGAGTGGCTATGACCCCAGTGGCTGCGACACTGATGCTTGTGATCCATGTGGATGTGACATGGATCGATGCGGTCCATGCGAGGCAGATGGCTGAGATCCACGGGGATGTGCGGCAGCTGGACTGTATGTCGGACGTACAATCCTATGGCCCTGTGATGAAAGACCTGGTGTCTGCACGAAGGTGTAGGGGTGGTGATGCTGTGGCAGCTCAGAATAGCCCTGGGATGGAGGAAAAGACGTAGGCATAGGCAACTCTAGAACGGCAGGACAAGTTGGAGTATAATCTTCTACCCTCCTCTTTGGTTTCCTAGCCTTTTCTCGACCCCGAGAACTACTAGAATCATTGTTACCTCGACCCTTGCCTGTCATATGCATAATATAATACATATTTAGATTGAAAGATATAAAGAAAATAGCTATAAACGAGAGTTATTAAAGAAACCAACTGTTTAAAGCTCATCGTCGTATAGTTCCTCGTCCGAGAATTCTTCTTCCTCGGTAGTTTGAGCTTCATCAGTTGATACCTCTTCCTCGTTTTTTGTAATTCTTACTTCAGAAATATCAACTTCTTCCAATATGTGTTCAGGATATTCCAAATCATTTTCTAAAACTTCGTCCACTATTTGGTCAACAGTAGAGATATCGTATGCAACATCTAACACATTCTCGACTTCCACCCTACCCACAGGCTTGATTTTTATTACAACCCACCAATCAGACTTATTCCGCCCCAATGGATAAGGAGCATAATACACTTGCCTATCATTATGTGCAATTATGAAAGGATCATAGCGATCATACTCCCTCGTATGATTAACCTCAATTATGTTGTACTGATTGTGGACTCTTGTACCTCTTATTGGGTGTGGGTCAAACCACTTGCATCTAAAGAGTATCAATTTCTTGTATGGCCAACCTGTATATTCTAGTTCAATTATTTCTTTGATCACACCATAATAATCAATATCTCCATCTTGGTTGCCATCACCACCTTGAACCCACACCCCACTGTTATTGCTATTTTTATTTTTAGAGCGACACTCGGTATGGAACTTATATCCATTCACAATGTACTTAGTTGTTCTGACCTCAACCCCAGATCCCCAAGATATATCTTTCAAAAATTGATTTACACCATTATTTGGATCATTTACCTACATATTGTTAAAAAAAATTCATATGTTAGCATAACTTCCAAACATTGTTTACCTACGTAGTGTTAGAATATTTTAAGGAGAAACTTACAAATTGTTTGAACCACGTATCAAATCTCGTATATACAGCATCATGGCCAAATTGACCCACGAAGTGACTGTGACACATCAAATATTTTTAGTAGTTGCATTGAGATGTAATCCCAGTAATTGTTATATTTTGATAACTACTAAATCAATACTTACTTGAGAAATGGGACGACTTCGGGACAATTTAGCAACACATGAAGTGTAGCTGACTTGAACTCCATATCGCTCTTTGAGGAGAAAGATTGTAGAAATCTTGTAGCCGGACGTTGATTGAGTATGGACATAGGCGGATATAATGGATCATTCATAAGGTCGACTGTGTGTCTGTTGGGCCTATTCCTAGCACATGGCACATTGCTCTCAAAATAATAAGAGCAAAAATGAGCAATCTCCTTTGCAAGATAAGCTTCGCATATAGATCCTTCAATCCTGTTCCTCTGCTTAACAAATTGTTTGCATTTGCCAATTGTCCTATCATAATTTCAGGTTAGCAAAGAACATTAAAATAAAATAGAAAATTACATCAAACATATAATATTACCTCTCAAAGGGATACATCCATCTGCATTGAACAGGCCCTCCAAGTCGTGCCTCGTGTACAAGGTGGATTGGAAGGTGTTCCATTACATCAAAAAACCCACATGGAAATATCTTTTTCATCTTAGAAGAGGTGACACGAATGTTTTGATCCATCTGGAGTAGATTTTCTTCCCTTAACGTGGAAGAACACAAGTCTTTGAAAAACAAACTGATCTCTGTGATGAGTTTCCAGATTCTTTCAGGCAAATCACAAAATGCAATAG
The DNA here is from genome assembly GCA_002018475.1 of Nicotiana obtusifolia. Classification (NCBI taxonomy): domain Eukaryota; kingdom Viridiplantae; phylum Streptophyta; class Magnoliopsida; order Solanales; family Solanaceae; genus Nicotiana; species Nicotiana obtusifolia. The sequence continues at coordinate 90,171 of MCJB01049973.1, forward strand.
GCACTAAGGTCTCCATGAAAACACGATAGTCATGACTTTTCAAATGGCTCAACTTCCCCACCTCCATATCAACTTTTCTCCCAAAGTTCGACGCATAACCCTCAGGCATCTTCAATTTCGTTACCCAGTCACAAATTTGCCGTCGTTCCTCCAAAGTGAACGTGTAACTTGCTTTGGGTTTGAACACCTTACCATTGTGTGCTGTCTGCAAGTGTAGTTCAGGCCGCCTGCAATATTCTTGTAAGTCCATTCTAGCTTTTGCGTTATCCTTTGTCTTACCTTTAACATCTATCACTGTGTTGAATAAATTATCAAAATAGTTCTTCTCAATGTGCATGACATCAAGGTTGTGATGGAGAAGATTATCCTTCCAATAAGGCAAATCACAAAATATACTCCTATTCACTCAATTGTGAGTACAGCGTATCCTGGGAATCTATAAGGTGGAGCTTTCAGTAACTTTACTGAAGTTCTGGACCCTCTCCCAAATTTCCTCTCTTGAAAGTGTCAGAGGTGGAAAATCACATTCCATTTTATTCTTTCTGAATGCATTTTTCATCCTTCTAAACTCATGATGAGGAGGCAAGAACCGACGATGACAATCAAACCATGATTGCTTTTGGCCATATTTCAAAGTGAACGCTTAACTATTTTCCATGCAGTAAGGATAAGCTAGCTTCCCAGCAGTCATCCACCCAGACAACATTCCATATGCAGGAAAATCGTTAATTGTCCACATTAAATTAGTACGCAAATTGAAATTCTGTTTGGTTGATATGTCATATGTTTCAACACCATCGTACCACAATTGTTTTAGCTCATCAATCAAAGGTTGGAAATATACATCAATCAAGCTTTTTGGATTAAATACAGTTCAAGAATATATATGGACTAGTCATGCACAACTCTGGTGGTAGATTATAAGGTGTAAGAAAGACAGGCCAACATGAATAAGGTACCGCAGATACAGAAAAAGGCGTGAAGCTATCCGCACACAGACCTAATCGAATGTTCCTTGGTTCACTAGCAAAATCTGGATATGTCCTATCAAAGTTCTTCCAAGCTTCTCCATCTGAAGGATGACACATAACACCGGGTGGTCTTCTATTTTCAAAGTGCCATCTCATATGAGGAGAAGAACTCATTGACACATATAACCTCTTTAACCTAGGTATAAGAGGTAAATAATGCATCGACTTGATAGCTACCATCTTCCCGCTGGAAAGCCTCTTGAAACGAGGCTTTTCACAAAATTTACAACTGTCCAAACCTGCATCATCTTTATAGTATAACATGCAACCATCTTCACAATAATCAATTCTCATTGACGAAGGTCCTAACTTAGAAACTAATCTCTTTGCCTTATAGAAATCAACAGGTAATCCGACATCACGGTCAACTAGTTCACGCATAAGGTTAATGAAAGAGTCCATGGCTCCTTGAGAAATACTCCAATCAGATTTCATACTTAGTAATCTAATTGCAACAGATAACTCAGAGTGGGGACTTCCGTTACATAGTGGACGACTAGCTTCCTCTAATTGTTCATAAAAATGTTTTGCCTCATCATTAGGAGTTTGTTCAACATTTTCATTGGAATCACCCCCGAAGTGCATCCCAAAAGCATCCGCAACCATATGATGAATTCTGGAATCACTATTTGTATTCTCCACCGACCTACTACTTTCACCCACAACTAGATTATGAAATATCCCATGGCTACAATCGATCTCTCTATGATTAGTCCACACAAAGTAATTTTCTATAAACCCCCTTCTATAAAGATGAAGCTTAACTTCATCTGGTTTTTCAAACTTCATACAGTCGCACTTAACACAAGGGCACCTAATTACTCCTTCAATTAGGTATGGTGGAAGTGACATTGCATGTCTAATAAAGTCATCCATCCCTTCTACAAAATCCTCTCTCAATCCCCGTCGATTAGGATAATTCCTATTGTACATCCAAGTATGATGTTCCATCTATACAAATAAAACAAGAGGAAATTAATTTAGTTAATTCATATTCCAATATTTTCCTAGTTAATTAATTTCATATCCTAAAATTTCAATTTCCAAACTAAAAGTTAATTCATATCTTAAAAGTTTAATTCATAAACTAAAAGTTCAATTCATATCGTAAAAGTTCAATTCATACACTAAAATTTCAATTCATATCCTAAAGGTTCAATTCATAAACTAAAAGTCCAATTCAAATCCTAAAGGTTCCATTCATATCCAATTCATAAAATTTCAAGACAACACAAAGTATAATTCAAATCTAATTAAACTAAATTCAATACTAATTAAACTAATTAGTTAATAAAATTAATTAATAAAACTAATTTGAACAAGACCTAAACCCTAATCCTCAATAAAATACATTGTACAAAGAATTGAAACACTAATTGAAATAATAAACTACAATACATCAAATATTATAACACAAACATCAAAAATAACAAAGATTGAAGGTTATAATTCTAACCTTGATTTTTTATAGGTGGAGAAGGAGAGAGATAGGCGCGGCAGTTGGGCGGCGACGAGCAGCAGTGGCGGCGTGGTGGCGCGGGGTGGGGGAATGGGATTAGGGTTAGAGAAATAAGAGAGTTGGGAAATTTTGGCGAAATAAGGGGAAACCCCGCTTTTGTTTCTGTAATTAAAAAAAGCGACCAACATTTGCGACCAACGTTGGTCGCTTATCTAAAAAATTTAAAATTTAAAATAGCGACCAACATTGGTCGCTATTTTGGTCGCTCCAGTATACTCTGTTCTATATAATACGTGTATATGTNAATATATATATATATATATATATATATATATATATATATATTAAAGCTATATTCGATATATATATATATATATATATATATTTATATATAGTATAATATAAGTGTATATATATATACTAAGTGTATTGCATATACTAAGTGTATAGTATAGTGTATTATATAATACACTATACTATATATATATATAGTATAGTATATAGTATAGTGTATTATATATCAAGGTGTATATATATTATACTTTAACGGTGATTCATCGTTACAAGTGTATCAATACCTAAAAGAACCCGTCCCTGTGTTCCGAGCGCTTCATGTTCTTATATATATATGTGTGTGTGTGTGTGTGTGTGTGTATAACTTGATATATAATACGCTATACTATATATATATAGTATAGTGTATTATATAATACACTATACTATAGTGTATTATATATCAAGGTGTATATATATATATATATTATACTATAACGGTGATACATCATTACAAGTGTATCAATATGTAAAAGAATCTGTCCCTGTGTTCCGAGCGCTTCATGTTCGTATATATATATATATATATATATGGATACGCACGCACACTTCGTAGTACTACTTAACTGCATATTCATCCTTTGTATTACAAAAGTGTTAACGGCTTACTTTTATATTATTTAGACAGTAAATACAAAAGTGAGTTTAATTTTGACCAAATGTTGACCTGAGAGCGACCAACTTTGGTCGCTAAATATATATAATTTAACATTAGCAACCAACGTTGGTCGCAAACTATAAATCGAATTTATTTATATTTTCCTAGATTTGCGACCACCGTTGGTCGCTAATCTTAAACGTGGGTCCTCTTAAGCAACCAACCTTGGTCGCTAATCTGGAAATTTCTTTGACCAAATAAGTCTGACCAGTCCGGTCAACTGTTTGACGGAATTTTCGACCAAATAGCGACCAACTTTGGTCGCTAATTTATTTAAAATTATTATTTTATTATTTTCACCAGTTTTGCGACCAACGTTCGTTGCTTTTTTGGACAGACCAACGTTGGTTGCTAAATTTTGATCGCTTTTTACCGGATTTCTAATAGTGATACATCTTTTAAATTTCTTCAGAAGTAACTTTTTCGTTTCCATAAAAAAAAAATTATAGTGGTTGACCATTTTCTTTATTGAGTTTATTTTTTCGAGTTTCTTGCTCCGCCACTTTGCCCATTTTCAAATATAATATCGATAAACTTGTAGGCTAATAAGGTAACGAGTTGATGGTTCCAATCCAAACATGGTAAATAGTTTTACAACAAGTTCAAGATATTAAGAAGGTACCCCTGAAAGACAAGACGAAGGTACCTCCTCAGCTGCAAGGAAGCTTACCTTCTCTACTGTATTGAGAACAGAATAACCTTCGGCGGCTGATGTTGTCAAAGGTAACAGATCTCAGCAAGTAGGATTGAATCTTGACTATTTTCCTTCAGTGATCATCCATATAATATACAAAAAATAACTCTAAATATTTGAGATCTTTCTCTTTGAATAAGATCTTAATTTCAGCGGCGGTTTCATTAGATATTTTACAACTAGAATCCCTCTTTTTTCCGATCCAATTCCTCCACCAATGCGAACCCCAATTAGATCCAGGCATGCTACACTTTTTAGTTATTGGGAGAACCCAAGTACTCTCTTTCGGATTCAGGAAACAACTCTCAAAGATATTTTTTGACGGGGTGAAGACAGTCCATTTAGTTCATGCGGAGGTTGAAGAACAGTGTCAGAAATGGAAATCGGCATTAATAGGCTACGTAATTGGGGGAAACCCGTCTTTCAAAGAAATGTTGAATTTCGTATATGGAGTATGGAATTTTGTCACAACTCCTCATATATTCTTACATAATGAGGGCTATTTTATATTTCGATTCACATCTGAGGAAGAGAAGGTAACCTTGCTACAAAATGGACCATACACATTTAACAACAGACCAATGGTTCATAAACAATGGGAACCAGATTTCCAGATGAGCTAGGAACCTCTTCAAGTTATTCCTGTGTGGGTGACATTTCCCAATATGCCTATTCAATACTAGGCACTGGGAAGCCTAGGTAGGATAGCTAGTTGCTTGGGGAAGCCTATATGCATGGATAAAGTTACAGCCAAAGGTGATAGAATCTCCTATGCATGTATTTTAATTGAGATAGATGTCTCACTCGCACTCTCAGATAAGATACCAATCGAATTACCAGGAGGCAAGTGCAAATTGCAAAATATTGAATATGAATGGAAGCCCTTATATTTTCAGACCTGCCTCGATATAGGGCATTACAATGGTGAATGCAAGAAGACAATGCAAACTGATAAAGTGAAGCAACAGTTAAACAAGAAGAAAAGATGGATTGGAGAGTGAAAATTGGAGCTGAACCTCAAGGACCTATCAACCCAAACACATCTGCTGAACAACATGCTGAACCAGGTTTATAAAAGGAGTTAGGAGAACCAACTGATATACAAGATGCAAGAGAACAGCTGGAAACTATCGAATATCAGGTGCAATAGGCTAAGAGCAGGTGAAAGAATAAGTTGGCTACCATCCAAGAACAGGAGGGACAAAGTCAGCTATATGAGGATAGTGAGAAGATTGAAAGGCTACTAAGGCAGAATCAATTTAGTGTTTTGAGAATTTAACCAATGATAGTCACTCCAAAAGTGACAAAGGATCTTAGCCCTCCACGGAAGAACCCTCCATGATCTTCTGTTCATGGAACATAAGGAGGCTAAATAAGCCCTTTAAGCAGAAAGAACTCAAGATATTTCTGCTTACAAATAAGGTAGTACTAATCGACTGTCTTGAGACTAAAGTTAGAGCCAACAAGGCTGAAAAAGTTAAGAAGAAATTGGAAAAATAATGGGAAGTAGCTACAGATTATACTCAAACTCCAAATGGTAGAATTTGGATATATTAGAGGCCTCAATAGGTGGAGGTGCACATATTAATATCTAGGCCACAATTTGTACATTGCTTAGTGAAAGATAAGGGGTCTCTATTTGCTAGCCAGACAACATTTATCTATGGATTGAATACCATAAATGAAAGGAAGACCATTTGGCAAAGACCGAGAGTACTGAATTATGCTATAACTGATCCCTGGGTTGTATTATGGGACTTCAACACTATACTCTCAGTAATGATAGGCAGAATGGTTTTCTAGTACATCCAGCTGAAGTCAAGGATTTTCGGGAATGCATTGAAGATATAGGCCTTGGGCGGCATAAAAGAACACGTTGTCAATTCTCATGGAATAACAAGAGAGATGCATAGGTCAGGATACACAGCCTAATCGATTGGGCATTTGGGAATGTTAATTGGTTTGATATCTATGGCCACCTGAAAACAGTCTATCATAATCCAGGTGTGAGACCCCATGTTAAGTTTTGAAGCCAAGTAAGTTGCAAAATAAAGGTTAGCGAAAGTTATCATAAATTTCTCTAATAAATTTTTTAAACTTTGGGTCAAATGTATCAGACTATTTCTCCCAATATATAGATATTTATGGGATCCACGACCTACCGAATCTAAGGTATACGCATCTAGTTTTCAACCAAAAAAACCTCACATCAAACCGACATCGGAGTAAAAAGTTATGATCATTTTACTGCAGACTATCCAGGCTGAAACCGGGTCGCGAACCGGGTCGGGTCGGGTCAAGCAAGTAGTATAAGTCGGCAAGTTCGACTTTTCAGACCTAAAAATATTTCACTTTCGTTCTAAAACAGTAAGCAAGCTTAAGAGAAGGGTCCATGATGTCCTTGAGTGATTAAGGTGCGTTTTTAACGATTTCTACCGTTAAACTTTGCCCCAGTGCCTAGAAACGTAATCTCTACGCTTTGCAATCGTTTTCCCCTTCTATTAGCTATGTTTGGAGCTATTCTTAGAAGATAGGAATTTGATATCCTTGCTGGGTTTTCAGGTTTTATGCTTGGTTTTCCAAGGTAATCATCTTGGAACTCTTTTATGATCATTTTTACAAAGTTCTACGGACGTTTCGTCAAGTTAGGGTTATATGGCAAATCTGCCGATTTAAACTCAATAATGAACTGTTTATAGGTGTGTATAAGCTGTATATATATAGTGTTTGCGAAGCTTAGGACGTAAGGAACAACTTCTGTGAAGGAACTACAGGCATTCGGACGTTCGTTGGAAAGGTATGTTAAGGCTAAGCTCCGTCCTTCCTTTTAGCACGAATTCTGGGAAATTCCTAAGACGTCAAATGTGATATTTTACTATTTTATTGTTAGAAAGACCTTCTGTGAAAGGCATTGGGATTGTAGCTGGAGTATTTTCATGATGCTGTTAGGTTGATATTCCACTCCTTCGGTTAAATAGGGTACTCAACATCTATATATGTCATTTTGTCGGCTTTCTTTACTATATGTCTATATATATGAATTCTTATTCATCTTTGGGTTGTGTGACCAAAAAAAAAAAAGAAGAAGAAAGAATAAAGGCATTTAGTATTTGCGATCAGTCCTTCTTCCTTGTTAAAGTGTACTTTAAAATCTCTAAAGTGATACGTCGAATTGTGAGACCATGAGAATAAGAGTACTTGTGAACCAAGATTGGCTAGGTTCTCGTTATGGCCTACTATGTGAATCCAAAGTTCATATCATACATGGTATATTATGCATGGACTCCGAGCTATAATCGGAGGTAAGGGGCCTATTTGCCCGAAAAACTATATATATTGTACAGATGGCCACAGGTTGGCAATATGATATCGGTTAGCTACCGGAAGAGACCGCCATTGCTAGCATTTGGTTGGGTATGTCATGCATTTTCATTACTATATATGTATTCACGATATATGATTACACAAACATACCATGCATATTTGATTACTATGAAGTAGGATGTCGGCCATGGAGGCTATCAGAGTTTCAGTGTCAAGTGGTATCTCTGTTACTTTGTTTACATCAGCTATGTATTACTCTACTGCCTGCCTTACATACCAGTACATTTTTACTCGTACTGATGTCCCGTTGCCTGGGACACTGCATTTTTGTTTCATGCATGCAGGTCTAGATAGGGACACATATAGGAAATTGTGTATGGTGTAAATAGAAATTCTTTAAGAAATGTTTTTGAGCTAAGTAAATTGGAGTAATAGTTATTAAATATATGACATGGATTTGTATAAAAAATATTTTATTATTTAATAGTGATTAATTAATACTCCATTTCTATTATATTTGGTCATTTAATTATAATAAGTTAATAATATGACTTAATATAAACATGGAGTGCGTAAAGTATTTTTGGAGATCAAGTGACTCTCTTCCCGTTAATATGAAATCCAAAATTCCAAACTATTAGAAGAAAAGGTGTACTTTGTGGTCATAACAATTCAAGAGTGCTTCACTTTTAGCAGTGTGAATTATTAGAAGTAGGAATAAGACAACATTGGCAGATTTCTTGATCCCTTTCCCTGTTAAACTTAGTTTTTTAATATATATATATATATATATATATATATATATAAAATGTCGGTATCCGATATTTATCTTGTGATTTTAATTAATTTATATTTGTGTCATGTAAAATCAATTAAAATAGAGTGCATCCTATCAGAACTTTTTTTATATTTAAAGTTTGAACTTGAAATCTCTTATTAAGGGTGAAGAGATACGCACGTTCCACGACATGGTATGTCCCCTATCCCCTCTTCTCCCCTGTTTTACCTGAAAAAAGCATTTGTATTTTTTAAATTTTCTTGCCTACAAATTTTTTGGCACGTTTTCTTGGCCTCTATAAATTTGCAGTCTTAGCCAATTCCCTTGTTAGATTATCTATCTACTCTTCTTTCTTACACACAGTTCCATTTTCCATGTTCCAAAAAGCCAGTAGTGACCCAATTTCCCTTCTCCTACTTTCTAGTGTCTTCTGTTTTACTTTTTTCTGGTGTTTGAAGTAAAAGTTCAAGAAAAACAAGTAAACTAAAACCCCCACAACTCAAGAGAGTTAGTTTGAGAAGTGGAAATGGAAGGAGGAGTAGGTCATGGAACAGATGCAACAGCTTTCAAAGAATGTTTAGCTCTTTCTTACAAAAATCCTTATGTTCTTCGCCTTGCTTTCTCTGCTGGAATTGGCGGCCTTCTCTTTGGCTATGATACAGGTCTCTCTTTATATATATTTACGGATTTAAATTATATATACATACGGATAGTTGTAAATAATTTCTTACTCTATCACTGAATCTTGATATGTTATGGTAGATTAATTATTTAGTATTTGTATAGAAAGTTGCCAACAATTATCTTTCAAGTGATGGTAGCATAAATATTTTTACATAATTCGCACGTAGAACTTATACTTTGTATATTTACAAATAGTGACAGTATTAAAGAATTTTACACTATGGCATCAACGTAGTTTCACCTGTCATAAGAAAGTTATGTACTTTATCTTTCGTAATTTTATAAAATATGCTATGAATAATTATATGTTGTGAGTTTATTTTATTCCATGATTAAAAATTTTTGTATCGTTAATGAATAAAAGTTAAACTCGTTTAGCAGTATAGCTCGACTAAACAAACTTATTTGAGTGCCTCATGTTCTTGGTGTTGTCATGTGGAGTATAGGAGTGATATCAGGAGCTCTGCTTTATATTAGAGATGACTTCAAAGATGTTGATAGGAATACCGTCTTACAGGTTTGCACACAACAATTATCCTTCCAATATTTTCTTTTTCTTTTTTTTTTTGCGTCATCCTTCAATAGTTCAAACTGTTATTATATTGGCAGAAACTTTTTTATATTAATTTTTTTAAACTAAAAAATAGCCCCTTATTTTTGCTTATTATGAGAAAAATAAAATTGAGGGGTTTAAGATATGGTTTTTGGTAGTTTAAGGACCCTTTCATTAATTTGGATTAGAAAGGCAGATTTCCATCAATTAGCCACTTTTCGGTCCAATTTTTAAAAATAGCTAATATTTTGTAAATTCATCAAAAAGTAGCTACTTTTAATGTGAAAACATCATGACGTTGTCATTGTCATGTTTGAACTTAAACAAGTAAAAGATTATAGAATACTCAGAATACTGTCCTTATTTTAAAATCCATCAAAGTTAAAAAAACAAGTGAAACTCCATGATAGTGGGATGAATGTCGTTCAGGATATTGCCATGGGATTTCACTATTTTAGGATTCGAAATTCATAGATTTCAAAAATTGGCTAATTTTGAGTGGCTTTTAGAACTTTACCTTCGATTTTACAGGCTTAAAATTTTCTTTTTCCTCCAGAAAAAAAAAAGTTAGTATCAATCGTTTTCTGCTATAACTATGTGACACATGCATCAAGTAGCTGGACCATCCTTTATTGTCTTCACCTGAACATGATTAGATTCAATATAAAACCTGAGTCCTATAGATACCTAACTTTTAACCCTCACATGTTTTTTTGTTTTTCAATAATTTCATTAAATATTTAAATATTATTTTAAATTGAGACTTGTAGCTTTCAAATTCAGTTGGTAAGAATTGGTTTAACAAAATTATTTTTTGAAAAAATAAAATAAGATATGTTGCTCTAAAGTTCTTGTTATTTTCATGGACTAACTCTCAACAGAGAGGAATCACACTCTCAAATGTCTCATTTTCCAGAATTCTAGCCTCTCAAATTTCCACCATTTATTATTACAGAACCCTCCTAGTGGTTTGAAACAATGAGATTATTCTTCTTATACATTTTAATTTATTTGCATTTCCCAAAATCACATACTCCACACCCACAAATTTTAGGTTTATTGTCTTATTTTAACATGACCACTTAGGAATAAACTAACCATATCGTATGTTTACACTAAACTATATTGATTTTCCATGGTTACATAAAAAATGTAATGAGAAAACTAATTAACAATGGAATTATGTGATAGAGGTATAGGTAGAAGACACATGTCATGTATTCATTAGCTTGGATAAACAACTGCGAATAAATTCGGATCTTTACACAAATAGCAGGCTAGATTCACTGTTTACTTTCTTGTCAGTACACATAAATCATACACTGTTTATACACGGCTATACATATATTATACATGAATTATACATCCGTCAACTATTTTTATTTTAAGCGGTTGGATGAGCGAATATTTGGATTAGTTCTTCTAAATTTTTTTGGTCAACTTAACACTCAAACTTACTACTTATACATGTTAATTATAGGAATCTATAGTGAGCATGGCTGTGGCTGGAGCAATCATAGGAGCAGCAATTGGTGGATGGTTAAATGACAAATTTGGAAGAAGAACTGCAATACTCATAGCTGATTTCCTCTTCTTTGTTGGAGCAGTGATTATGGCATCAGCAGTGAATTCAGCACTTCTTATTGTTGGTAGAGTTTTTGTTGGACTTGGTGTTGGAATGGCATCAATGACTGCTCCTTTGTACATATCAGAGGCTTCTCCTGCTAAAATTAGAGGGGCCCTTGTTAGTACCAATGGATTTCTCATTACTGGTGGCCAATTCTTGTCTTACCTTATTAACCTTGCTTTTACCAAGGTATGCAACTCTTAATTCTTCTAAATAATCAGCCGCATTTACTGTTTTCTTTTCTTAACCGGTATACATAAATTATATACTAATTATACATGGTTGTACAAATATTACACATAGATTATACATATATTTACATCCGTATGCTATTTTTTGTTTAAGCGGTTAAGTGGATGACTATTCTCCAATAATGTACATGTATATAATAATATATGCTGCTTGTAATTAGGCACCAGGGACCTGGAGATGGATGCTTGGAGTAGCAGGATTGCCAGCCCTCCTCCAGTTCATACTTATGCTTCTTCTTCCTGAATCACCTCGTTGGCTTTATCGCAAGGTTAATTTAATGCATTTAACTTATATACTCTGACAGTTCAGACAATTTTACACTATCAGCAAATTTAATTTGTTATAAAAAGTTCTCTAGTCTGACAAACAAGTTGTTGGAGGTAATCTTAATATGATGGTGTAAAAATATTGTATACCGTCAGTGAAGATAAGTTAAATTCTAATTTAGTTCCTTCTTCTATGAACAAAACAAGATACTATTTCCAACAATTATGATACAACCAAACCTCTCTATAATCATTCTTTATAATAACACTTCAATATAATTGCCATGTTTTCTTCGAAACCAACTTTTCATATTATGTCATAATGTTTTTATCTATAACAGCACTTCATTATAGCAGCAAAAAATTTCAAAACAAATAGTATTGTTATGGAGAAGTTTGATTATATTTCACATTCAAGATAATAATTGAGTAATTACAAATGTTTTCTTGGAAAAAAACAGGGGAGGCAAGAGGAAGCCAAAGCGACACTGAGGAAGATATATTCACCTGAGCAAGTTGAAGTGGAAATTGAAGCTCTTAAAGAATCAGTACACAAAGAAATTGAAGAAAACAAAGCATCTGAGGGTATCAATCTCTTCAAACTATGCCAGACGAAAACAGTTCGTCGGGGACTAATAGCTGGGGTTGGTCTCCAGATATTCCAGCAATTTGTTGGCATAAACACTGTCATGTATTACAGTCCAACTATCATTCAACTAGCTGGAATTGCCTCGAACCGGACAGCTCTCCTCCTATCGCTTGTCACAGCCGGGCTAAACGCTTTTGGCTCGATTATTAGTATATATTTCATAGACAGGACTGGGAGGAAGAAACTTCTTGCTATTAGCTTGTTTGGTGTTATGATTTCTCTAGGTTTTTTGTCAGCTGTTTTCTATGAGGCAACTTCAACTTCACCAGCAGTTAGTATGGCTGAGACATCTCATTTTGCAGCAACATTTACTTGTCCTGCTTACCATAATGCTGCTTCTGCTAGTTCTTGGGATTGTACTAGGTGTCTTAAAGCTTCTCCTGATTGTGGCTTCTGCGCTTCACCTCAAAATAAGGTAATAATGACCTCTTATATGCTATAACCTTCAATTTGTATTATCTGTGTTTTAAGGTTTTTGCACACCTCCTAAAAAGGATATTAAAGAATTAACTTAAAAAGCCGCTCATTCCACCACAAGGATATCTAACAAAGGTATGTTTAATTTCTTTTTTCTTTTTTGGTTGTAGTTGCTACCTGCGGCATGTCTCATCTCTAATGATACAATTAGGGATGCTTGTCATGATCAAGATAGGTTATGGTACACAAGAGGATGTCCAAGTAGATATGGATGGCTAGCCCTACTCGGGCTAGCGCTATACATCGTATTTTTTTCTCCAGGAATGGGTACCGTTCCATGGATTGTTAACTCAGAGATATACCCTTTAAGATTCAGAGGAATTTGTGGAGGAATAGCTGCAACAGCAAACTGGATTTCAAACCTTATTGTAGCACAATCTTTCTTGTCATTGACACATGCTATTGGAACATCATGGACATTTCTTGTATTTGGAGTTATCTCTGTTGTAGCCCTACTTTTTGTCCTGATTTGTGTTCCAGAAACTAAAGGACTTCCAATTGAGGAAATAGAGAAGATTTTGGAGAGAAGAGGTCTACATTTGATGTTTTGGAAGAAAAGTGCTAACGAGAAGAACGGTGGAGAAGTTGATGCAAAGAAAGAAGGGGGAGGAGATGTATGAAGAAATGAAAAAACATAGATAGCTTTGATTTGAATTGGGAATCCTTTAATTAGTTTATACTAGTGTTTAATAGGATTTCCAATCATTTGTGATTAATAATTATTAATATATAATATAGATGATTAGATAAAGTTGGATCATTTATAAGAACTTTCCCCAAGAAAGCTCATTAGGCTCCAGACTTGCTTCGGCGAAAGTGTGCGACTATCTCATCTAAAAGTTTAAGCCGTTAGAGAGATCACACTTCTTTTCACTTAATTATGTATTCAATAGCTTCTTCCGTTTTCTTCCGTTAATAATTGTTTTTTTCATGTTATTCCCAAGTTAATTCTATCTTTTGTGAATGTAGGAAAGGAAAAAAAGAATCTTAGAAAGTACAATCTGCTTGTTACTGAAAGAAGATAATTGCTTGTTTGTTTCATTGATTTACAAAACATATATACAAGGGGAAGGTAATCTTCCAAGCCATGATTCTAGGCTAGATACTAGGAGCTAATTATAGGATAATTACAAAACATATATACAAGGGGAAGGTAATCTTCCAAGCCATGATTCTAGGCTAGATACTAACTACTTTACAAAATTGAATATATATCCATATATTCTAACACACCCCCGCAGCCATAGCGGGAGGATCACGAATGCTAAGACTGGATCGAAAATCATCAAACAGTATACGGGGAAGTCCCTTCGTAAAAATATCCGCAATCTAATATCGGGAAGGAACATGAAGGACCCGAATTTCACCCTTAGTTACTTTCTCTCGAACAAAATGAATGTCCATCTCAATGTGTTTGGTGCGTTGATGTTGCACCGGATTACCCGATAAGTAGATGGCACTCACATTATCACAATATACCAAGGTAGCTTTCTGAACAGGACAATGTAGTTCAAGTAATAAATTCCTAATCCAACAAGAATCCGAAACTATGTTAGCAACGCCGCGGTACTCGGCTTCGGCACTAGAACGAGACAAAGTGGGTTTCCGTTTAGACGACCAAGAGATCAAATTGTCACCAAGAAATACACAGTAACCAGATGTGGACTGTCTGGTATCTGGACATCCACCCCAATCAGCATCTGTATAAGAGACTAGTTTATCAAAGGAGGACGGATACAAGTGGAGACCAAATGATAGTGTACCCTGCAAGTAGCGTAGAATACGCTTAAGAGCAGTCATATGCTCAACTCTAGGATCATGCATGTGGAGACACACCTGCTGAACTGCATAAGAAATGTCAGGTCTAGTAAAGGTAAGATATTGCAGAGCACCGGCCAGACTGCGATACTTAGTGGGGTCTTCGTAAGGAGAGTCCTTAGAAGCACTAAGTTTAGGTTTGGTGTCGACAGGTGTATGACAAGGGCTGCAGTTAGACATGCCAGCTCTATCAATAATCTCTGTAGCATACTGTTTCTGAGACAAGAACATACCATTAGCATGACGAGTTAATGCAATTCCCAAAAAATAGCTTAAAGGACCAAGGTCCTTCATAGCAAACTCGGCACCTAAAAGAGAAATAAAATGCTGCCAAAGGCGATCAGATGACGTTGTAAGAATGATATCATCAACATATAACAGAATATAGGCCATATCTGCACCCTGTCTATAGATAAACAAAGAAGGATCAGATTTATTGTGAGAAAAGCCAATAGATGTCACAAAATCTGCAAAACGCTGATACCAAGCCCGAGGAGCCTGCTTAAGACCATAAAGAGACTTCCTGAGTAGGCATACGTGATCAGGACGGTTTTTATCACGGAAACCCATGGGTTGATGCATATAAACTGTTTCATTGAGATAACCATATAAGAAAGCATTTTTGACATCCAACTGATGGATGGGCCAAGATTTGGAAAGAGCAATGCTAAGAACAGTACGAATAGTGGCCGGTTTCACAACCGGACTAAATGTTTCGGCATAATCAACACCTTGTTGCTGAGTTTTTCCATCACCTACAAGACGGGCTTTATACCTCTCAAAAGAACCATCAGAATTCCTTTTATGACGAAAAATCCACATAGATCGAATAACATTCACATCCTTAGGTCTAGGCACCAATTCCCATGTGTTATTTTCAATTAGAGCATTAAATTCATCCAACATTGCATTTTTCCAATTTGGGTCACGAATAGCACTAACGGGATCCTTGGGTATAGGAGAAATGTTAGAGGTAGTCATGGTGGCTAAATTGTGAAAATATTTGGAGTTGGGTTTATAAATGCCATTTTTTGCTCTAGTGGTCATAGTGTGGGAATTGGGTATAGTAGAGGAAGGAGGAGTGTTTATTGGTGGAGAAGTGGATGTGTCTGATAAGGAGAGGATAGAAGGCCCAGTCCGAACCAAGGGAGAAAGATGGTTCGCTGGACTGGGCTGAGAAGAAGAGTGGTGATGCGGTGACGGGCCAGAGGAGTTCGGCCCAGCAGGTGAAGGAGAGGTTTGGGCGTGATTAGTATTGGTGAAATGGATAGGAGGGCCATGATGAGTGGACTCAGGAGGATGGGCCGTGGCCTGTACTGGGCTAGAAAAGACGTTCCTATCCGTGGGCTGAGGAGGAGTGTCATTTTGGTGATGCAAATGGTGTATTATGGGGTTATAATCCAGAAAATTGTAATCATCTTTATGAGGTTTGGGAAGTTTGGAAAATGGGAATTCGGTTTCGATAAATTTCACATGACGACAAATGATGATTTTTCCATTTGACATATCGTAACACTTAGAACCACGATGATTCGCAGCGGGACCAAGATAGACACAAGGAGTGGACCTTTCTTGCAATTTGTGTATAGTGGTAGAAGGGAAGAGAGGAAAACATAGCCAACCAAAAACACGTAATTCCGAGTATGAGGGATCACATTGATATAGAATTTGAGTGGGAGACTTAAATCCTAAAATTTTGGTTGGTAAAATGTTTAGAAGATAGGTCGCCATTTCTAAGGCATGATGCCAAAAAGAAAAGGGGCAGAGAGGCATGTGCAAGTAAGGTCCGAATAATATTGTTTATAGATTTTATGTGTCGTTCTGCTTTTCCATTTTGAGGGGAAGAATGAGGACAAGAGAGACGGAACAACATTCCATGACGATCAAAGAACTCTTTAAATGTGCCATTAATATATTCAGTGCCATTGTCACATTGAAAGGTCTTAATGTTACGTTCAAATTGAGTATGGACGAGAGAATAAAAGGATTTGAATAAGTGTTTAACCTGAGACTTTTTGGAGATGGGAAATGTCCATAAAAAATTGCTATAATCATCAAGAAATAACACATAATAACAATGGCCAGATGAACTAACAATGGGAGAAGTCCAAATATCGCTGTGAATTATATCAAACGGAAGAACAGTGTGCGACATAGAATTATGAAAAGGCAATTTAGAATGTTTTCCAAGATGACAAGAGGAACAATACGACCTACAAGCCTTATTACAATTAATAAAATTGTTACGACTAAGAGATCTAATGACAGCAGCGCCGGGATGTCCTAAGCGATTGTGCCAAAGATCAGAGGATATAGCAGTGAGTGCAGCAATATTGACTGGAGAGATGGCTTGAGTGTTGGATAACAGAGGATAGAGGTCACCGGAACTGTCACATCTCAGGAGTATGGTTCCCGTCTGTAAATCATTGACAGAAAAACCGTAAGGATCGAATGTAATGGAAACCATATTGTCAGTGGTGAATTTGCGGACAGAAATAAGGTTTTTAATCAATTTGGGAGCATGCAGAACATTATTTAGGGCAAATGGAGGAAAGGGAGATGGTAACGTAGTACTACCGTGACCCAAAATCGGAATTAAATGTCCACTACCAACAACAATGTTATCATTTTTAATGCTCGAATTAAAATAAGGGAAAAGAATACCTTGATCCGCAGTCATATGAGATGTTGCACCGGTGTCCATATAGTAATTTCCATCCGGTTGAGAAAATGAGAAAGCGTACATGCTGCCTCGATGTCCGTTGGAGAGTAGGAGGCCGTTGCACTGTAGGCTTGTGGAGGACGAGGGCCGAGAATGCCAGGTCCATTCGGTCGTGGGCCC
>MCJB01049974.1:7082-21995 GCA_002018475.1 Nicotiana obtusifolia
GGGGGGGGGGGGGGGGGGGGGGTGCTTGACTTGAAAAGATCAAGACTTATGGACAACTTCGTGGTCAACATATTGTGGAAACCTCATTAATGTCTAAACTTTGTACAACTTTGCTTGTGTGAAAGCAAATGACAAAGTATACATGCTCCATCAAATTCTCATTTGCATACTCAATTTTGTTGGATAGCTCATTGATGTGGCCGGCCACTCAATCTTGTTGGAAGTGATTATCATATTGCATGGTCTCAGTCAGTATTGGAGTTGGGTTAATTAGTTAATCATTCAAAAGATAATTCTAATCCATCTCTTGCGTTTATAATTAAGAAGGGTGATTTAAAAAGCTTTTCATATTTGATCTAACAAAGAGTTGACACGATTTGACAATGTCGAATTTCATTTTGTTACGTCTTGCATATTAGGAGTAAGGGTTCTCAAATGCAGATTTAAGTTCCACGGATCTACATGAATTTCCTTCGATTCGTCAACTCTTAAACATATATACGTGTAGTCAAGCAGACCAAATTTAATATGTTGCTTGATGTCTCCCTAGTTTATCCTTTTCTTTCTTGTCTTTTGATCAGCTTCTAACAATCCATTATTTAAATGAAACAACAAAAAATTACATTTCTGATTATTTACTGTAAAATTGATTCAGTTTGGTGTTCAATCATACTTAAGAAACTGCAGACACATTCCATTGTAATGTATCTCACTTTGCTTCCATAGTGACTCAAACACATAAGCTTAAGGTTGGAGGTGAAGACGCTTATCATTTGAGCAATTTCCTCTTGGTTTCAATAATAATTAAGGCTTGCCGTAGGGCATTTTTAATTCTTGCACTATTTTTTTTACACCAAAATAGTACAAAATTCCAACCCTTTACACTACTTTTTACACCAAAAATAATATCCCTTTTATATTCTTCTCTCTCTTCTATATTATATTATTTTTTTTATTTAAATTTTTTTATTTCATAAAACAAATCTTTTCTTTTTTTCTTTTTTACATATTCATCCCATATAATTCATATTCCTTTTTTCTATAACCATTTAATATAAACTATTTTCTACCATATATTTTTAAATAATATAAATTATAAGAAAATATTATATATTATATATATTAATGGATAATTCAAATAAAAGTGAAATAATTGGTAAGATATAATTAAATAATATTGCACTATGGTAAAATTTAGTTTAATTTTTACATAAATATTCAACTTTGAGGATTAGTATGGTGCTCCCATAAATGCTATATTAATGCATTACGAAGTGCAAAATGAGTATCTTCGTCCTTTTTTTTTTTTTTGTCGAGCTAAAAATTATTCAAGTCGATAATTTTCATCTACTATTATTCTGATGTTGGAGTTGGACATTCCCAGGTATCTTGAATTGGTGTATTAAGATCACACTCATCCTGGATTATCATATTGTGCCGTATAATACATGTAGTTAATATACAATTATAATTTATAATAAAATTAACTTACAATTCTATATATGAATAATATATACGAAAATTAATTTATAAAAATTATACACCAAAATTAAGATGTAAAATTAACATTATAAAGATATTACATAAAAGTATAAGTAATTACAAAATTTATAATATATTAAATTAAAGTCTTATATAATAAAAGATAATAATAAAATATTAATGAATAGTAATGATATTGATGAATAGTGTTACACCAAATTGTAACACTATTCACACACCAAAATAGTATAAAAATGGTGTTGGATTGGACCAAAACACTAAATCTTACAACAAAATAGCATTTAGCGTAAAGATTGGCGAAGGGTTAGAGATGATCTTAGTGTTTCAAAAGAAAAAGATTAGTATTGATAGAAACTAGAGTCCACCAAACTGTATAGAGAACCTAGTTCTCTATCAGTTTCCACAGGACACACAGATACATCAGTAAGTAAATGACACAACAGTGTTTGCGTGGAAAACTCCCAATTCACGGGATTAAAACTCATGACCTACACTCGTAGGATTTCAACTTCACTAACAAAGCAAACTTTAGATTACAACCTATTGTAATTTTGGAATTAACCTCTTAATTCCTCACTTACTTGTAATAACTCAATTACAAGCCTCTTTATAATAACTCTATCACAAAGCTAACACTTTGACTAACTCTAGCCAAAACACAAACTCAGGGTTTATGGTTTTACAAACGATGTCCCATAGAATGCTTCTAACTAAGCTAGGTAGGAATTACAAGTAAATAGCACTTGACAAAGATACAACAATACTAAGGACATATGATAAACTCAGGGTTGGTATCTGGTCCTTTATTCTGTTGCTACTTTGTTCTTCAAGCCTTTGAGTCAACGAGAGGTGGCATCACACTTGAGAGAGAGTTAATGATATAGGGTTTTGCAAGTGTGTGTGTTCTTTTGCCTCAAGTTGATAATATATAAGTGAGGTCATTGGGATGATGCAAGCAATTATCTGGTACAAGGCATGCTTCATAGAGTGATTGTTGCACTGTTGCGTGTGGAGAGAAACAGTGCAGCGACTTTATAGCTGTATAGAGTTGACTTGTACTATCATCGGAGTAACTGATAACTATCTATTTCCTCTGGCGTTTTTTTGACTGGACATTTTGAAATTTGTACCAGACATATAACTTCCTATTCTTGAATACTTTTGAGGATGTGTAAATAAATTTCCATTATGATTCTCGTAAAGTTGGTTAGATCGTCAAAATACAAAAAGACACACATAACTTATCAAGTATAAAAGAAAAGGACAGATTAATGTAAAGCACAAAATATTACTGCAAATTCGGGGGAAAAGAAGTCTTACAACAAAGACTGGCAGAAGGACAAACCAGCTGTCATCTCAAGTCTCCTACTGTTCATCTTTATTTACTTTTTTTAGATACCCGCAACGTACTCTTATCCTTAGCCACAAGATTCGCCCAAAACTATGGATGTTTCACTTTCATCCAAAGTTCTTTCCTCCCTTATCCATCGCCAGGAAATTCCATCTTCTTGGAAAAGTTTCAGCATGGAATAATTTACTTTAGCCGTTAACCTTCATTAATTTCAAACGCATTAAAGTTGTCGGTAAAACTCTGTAATTTTTACCAACAAAATAAACTATATTGGATTATAATTTGAGAATAAACAACATTAAACTTAGTCGTTAACCTTCATGCATCCCAAAGCGAAGCTTAATTAACCCAGATCAATACCAAGAGCAATTTCATACTTGAAAATTACAGCTTTCTTTTGGTTAGATAAAGATACTTATATTAATAACTAATACATCAAAGGGAACAAGGTCATGAACCGCAGACCGGAGTATTATTCTTTAACATTACTTCCATTAGTTACTTCATTACTGGTAGTATCCGAAATATTTCTATCAAAAGTAGTTCCTAGTATCTACTATATATAACAACATAGATCATGAACAAATAGTGATCACCCGATAGGTTATTTTCAGTTTTAATCTTCATTTATGTGTTTCAAGACCCCATATAGCTCCGTTTAGCCTTTCTCGATTTACTTGCGCAATCTGTATTCTTTTTCCGAAAGGTTTTTATGAGAAAATTGATGAAAATGTATCATACCTTAAAACTCATTTTAGTTGACTTAGGTCAACATTTTGAGCAAACGGATCCGGATCAGTATTTTGACAGTTCCTGTGGATCCGTATCGTGATTTGGGACTTGGGCATATGCCCGGAATCGAATTGGGAAGTCCTAGCTTGATTTATCGCCATTTGTCGAAAACTAGAAATTTAAAGGTTTAAAGAATTTCTAAGTTTGACTGTAGTTTGACTTTGTTGCTACCGGATTTGGATTTCGGCTCCGGAACTTGATATAAGTTCATTTCAGTATTTATGACTTGTTTGCAAAATTTGGAGCAAAACGAAATTGATTTGACGTGATTCGGATGTCCGGTTGTAAAATTGAAAGTTCTTAAGTTTCTTTGAAAATTTTATTCGTTTTGGTGTCCGATTCATAGTTCTAGGTGTTATTTTGGTATTTTGATCACGCGAGCGACTTCGTAAGGTGTTATTGCACTTGTACGCATGTTTGGTTTGGAGCCCGAGGGCTCAGGTGAGTTTCGGACGCGTGGCTGAGTGTGTAAGGAGTTAGAAAAATTGTTGGTTCTGGTGCAGGCCTCAGACCTCGCAATTGCGAAGTCTGGTTCGCATTTGCGCTATCAGAGGGCCTCTGTCAGGTTCGTATTTGCGAACAATTTCTTCGCAATTGCCAAGAGGGGCTGGGGCAACAAAGATCGCAATTGCGACCAACTGGTCGCTTTTGCGAAGCTTCAGAGTTCACATTTGCGAACAAATCATCGCAAATGCGATGATAGCAGACATGTGGGCTTCTTCGCGTTTGCGAGGTTCGCAATTTCGAACCCCAAGTTGCAATTGCGAAATCTGTGTTTGGACAAAAGAGAAGAAAAACGGGATTTAGCTCATTTCCTTCCAACTCTCAACCTTAAACACCCTAAAGGCAATTTTCCCAAGAGATTTTCTTCCTCAATTCTTTGGTAACCAACTTCAATCTATTTTCTTTCAATTACCCATTATATTTCATAAGTTTTCAACATTAAATAGAGGATTTTCATGGTAGAAACTAGGGATTTGGGTAGAATTAGGGATTTTTATAAATTTCGAATTTAGACCTCGACTTGAAGTCGGATTTCGACGCAAATTCCTAACTGGGCTCGGGGGTGAATGGGTAATCAGGTTTTGATCCGAACCTCAGGTTTTGACTAAGCGGGCCCGGGATTGACTTTTTGAAAAAAGTGTAAAGATCTTAACTTTATATATTGTAATTAGTTTCCCTAGCATTTTTTGATATTATTGAGTCGATTTGGTTATATTCGATTGGTTTGGAGGCATATTTTAGAGGAAAGGCTCCGGTAGAGCTTTGACTTGCTTGCAGAGTGTGATAGTGTTGGGTCTAACCTTGATTTGAGGGAACAAGAACCCTTGAGCTATGTGCTATGTGAATTTCATGTGTAGCTATATGCGAGGTGACGAGTGTATATACGCTGTTACTTATTTTCATGTCTACCCGCATTTCATTAATTATTTTATTGCATGTCTTGATTGTTACATGCTTTAATTGCTTTATGTGCCTTAATTTACTACTTGTCATTATTATTCTCACTTTAAAAATGTTAATTTCTTCTATGCTTCCATGATTAATTGTTACTTGCCTTAATTGTCTTACTCTCACTTTAAAAATATTAATTTCTTCTATGCTTCCATGATTAATTGTTACTTGCCTTAATTGTCTTTACTTGTACCGTTTAGCTGTCATATATTTGACTTGTCTTGTTGCTCAATATTAATTGTAGCCTTTCTTGATTTGGTACGAGATTCTTTTATGGTTTTGCTTTCATATTCGTTAATCGTAGAGATTCTTGTAATTCGAGTTGTTAAATTGATTGCACTTATTGATTTTATTTATGGATCGGGTTGCACGCAACAACAGGTGAGATAAGGGAGGACTGATGTTGATACAGTGGGATCGGGTTGCGCGTTGCAACATGTGAAATAAGGGAGGATTGATATGGTGAAATAAGGGAGGATTATGATATTGACTCTGATAATATGGTGGGATCGAGTTGTGCGCCGCAACATATTTTTACTTGTTACTATTAATATTTACATGGTGGAATAAGGGAGGATCGTGTTTGTACTGTGGGATCGGATTGCGCGCTGTAACAGTTTATGTCTTTGTATTCCTTGTTGTATTGTGTTAGCTTCGGTGTTTTCGTACAAGACTCTGAGGATCTGTATTTTTGTTTTATTGGTTTTCGAGGATTGAGTTATTTTTATGAGTTAACAGCCTTATTTTTCTGTATTTTCTTTTCATGTCATTATTATTATACCGCGTACAGGTTATTGTAAATGACCCGCCTTAGCCTCATCACTACTTCGTCGAGGTTAGGCTCGATACTTACAGAGTATATGTGATCGATTATACTCTTACTACACTCTGCACTGCTTGTGCATACTTTGGAGTCGGTCCCAACAGCGATCAGTAGATTGCTCGGATTGGACATCTGACAGAAACTTGAGATACGACTGCTCGGCGTTCGCAGTCCTGAAATCCCCTTTCTGCTTTATCCTAGCTGTTTACTTTTTTCCAGACATTTTCGCGTTCATTCATACCATTATATGCGTTATTTTAATCGCTCGTGCATTTATGACACCAGTTCTAAATTGTATTTAAATATTTTCATTGTTATGACTTTTCGAATTTCATTTCATTTCATTTCTATTACATTGACAAATAGAGGAGGAAAGTACGCCATCCTATCAAAAAGATGCATCCTCGCTTGTACTTGGCCAAAAGGTCCGTTACGTTGTTAGAGCTGACTCTATCATTTCTGACCATGATATATAGTTGTCATTTAAGAGCCATTAAGACTTAGTTTGCTGACTGCTGAGTAAAGTATATAACTCCATATATCAAGAGCAACTTGAACAAGATTTACTGGGTCTATTTTTTTTTTTACTGCCAATCAGATATCTGGACGGGAAATTTTATACATAAGAACAAAAGGATGAAACAGGAAACACACAAGTTGCTGACATAGACGAGAAGTTTGATCATTATTGGATAAAACAAATTCTTGAACTATATACTACATTCAGAGCGAAGAAAGCAAGCTACTCAATCACAATCATAGGGTGTAGTGGAATAGTTAAAAGCCGTCCATTCTTAACTAGTGGCATCAGATTGAAGTTATGAAAATAAAAACCTTTTGGTAGGGAGTGCTTTAAATGGGACTACGAGTAAATCTGAACTAATGAATCGAACCAGTGAGTTTCGGATATTAAATGTCTAAAAAGAAGCAAGCTACTTAATGAGAAGGAAACATTAGTTGCATGCCATATTAAGCTAGCTAGCACCTTCCCACAAACTTCTTTAACCTTTCTGAGATTCTTGCAGCTCCGTATTGATCTGGTGCACACTCTCCCATCTACAATGAAGCAATGAAACACATCTCTGCCAAATAATTAACCACACCCCTTCATTTAGAAGTAAATAAATAGAGGAAAGAAACAAATGGAAAACCTTCGAATGTATGGAATGGACGATGGTGTCACCAATGAGAGTATAACTGGAATTTACAACTTGTACGCCTTCTTCATGAAGCAGACGGATAACATCAGTGAAGATGAACTGATAATCCAAACCAGTAGTTAGAACCACCTGTAGAGCTGAATCCACACTGTGGATTTCTATATGTGGCAAGGTCAACCCTGTTTTTCTCCCACAGCTTGAATTTTCACCTCTTTTTAAGCTATCTTTTTTCTGTCTCATTCTCTCCAAATCTATCTGCAGTCTTTTTATGTAGTTGATTGCCACTTCCAGTTGATCTGGCAGTGACAAAACTTCCTGCAATTATTAAGCCCAAATAATTAAGCGAAACGTGTAACAATGATAATGATACGATGCATATGCAGTTCCATATATAAAAATATGAACACACTAACGAAAATTTTATCTTTTAACCAGATTTTGTTTTCAAATAATTATATGAGTATGATTGTACTAGATCTGACTATATGATCTCCAATATGCTTCAAATCGGGCGGATTTTGGGAAGGAAACTTAATTATGACATGCGTGAAATAGAAGAGAAAAATAAAAAAACAAAAGCAGAAAGAAAAGAACCCTAGAATGCTGCTGATTAGGCACAAGAGAATGGAGCTTCAAGTAGAGAGCTTTCATTTGGTTTCTTCTGTTTTTCTCAATAGTCTTTCTGTCAGCTTTAGATGATGAGGAACTTGGGTTGTTACACTGTTGCTCCATCTCTTATCTATATAACCTCTCCAACAAACTAGGGAAATAAACAAGATTTTATTCCTTCTATATTTAGCAGGAAATGTTTTTAAAGAGTAGTAAACGAAAGCAAAAGGCAATGACTGCAGAAGAATATAAAGTTTGTGTATGAAGAGATGACATTAGGGCTATCCTTCTGTATTTCCCCTTTTATGGGGCCCAACTATTTTTGACTACTCCTGATTCTGCAGTTACAAAGAACCAAGACGGTTCTAACAATCGCCCCAACTATGAATATGTTCATCATTCTTCTACGTTATTTAACACTAATATTTTAAGTTTACTGAGACATGAAAGAAAATTCCGTTCGCACGTGTGAAAACAATTTATATTAATGATGGGTAATTAAAAACTTCTAAGTCAACTGAAAAAATAATTATAACTAGACTCCTAGAAAATTTATATCTTGTTCACATTCTTGGTGAATTTTGCTCCACAACTTTGTGAGATCCATTGCGTCGTGATTGCTGGTGATATCAGCATTGGAACGCACCTAAAAAGTTGTAATTCTGGATAACACAAAAGGGTCCACTTGCAAGTATATATCCTAATTAATTAGGTGCACTTTATGAGATCAGTATATTGCGTATCTTGGTGAGATCAGCAGCATTGATGTGTATTATTCTATGAGATTTCTTTAATTGCAAAGGGCAGGTGTTGTGAATAAAGAGAAAAAGAAAAACCTAATTTAGGGGATCATTTGAATCCTACACTTATTTGATGGGTATTTGTATAGGATAAAATATGTTATGATACGTGGCCTTTCAAAAAAGAGATACGTGAAACCCAAGACGGAGGGATGGCCAAAGATCGAAGATAACTGTTTCGTTTGTCACCGGAAAGAATAACGCCCACAAAGATGTGATAAATGCTCTTCGCACGATAACATTCAATAAAAAATATTTCATGGCATTAAGAGCAATTACCCGTTACAGGAAATTTGGCATTTATATTCACTGTTCCATCTTCATCAACGCCCCTCATAATTGACATTAAAGAAGGGCACGATCCTAGGACCTCCTTCATAGCTGTAAATAGTGAGCAGAGTTATCATTATAAAGGACAGGAATTTTCTAGCAAACTTACACTACATTCTATACAAAGCTCAATATAATCTTATCTTCTTAGTTTTCGATTTCGCTGTTGTTGTGCCCAGAAATCTATTCCCGGAATCGTTGCTTCTGCTGTTTAATTCAATTGTACCCTAGACGGCCGTGTAATTATATTGGTCTTTGCCTTTTTTACTAACGTGTTTTGATTATTTTGTCTTAGAAAAAATCACAAGAAATGACAGATAACACTATTAGCGACATGCACAACCCTGAAATTCAAGGGGATCAGCCTCATTTCGAGGATTCAATCAGTGACACCTATAATGAGGGGAATGACGCAACACCGGTGCATGACAGGTAATATCCTCGATATGTTCGGGAGATCATTCCTGATGATGTTGATAAGGAACATGTCATTGATGCGGTCTTGCAAGAGCAACAGGCGATCATTCTAGGTCACCTCACGCGACAGGATAAAGTTATGACGGAGTTGAAGCAAGCGCTGTCGAGAGCTTCAAATAATGCAAACAAACAAGATCCGATTCCTCCCGGGATTCCCACGAATATTCAAACAACGCGGATGTCCGACAACAACACTCCCAAGGGTGAAATTGGCTCTGATGGGGCAGGGGGGAACGGATCCGGCTTCAACAACGAGAATGATCCTTTCAAGAATGAACTTTTACGGCTTATGAGGGAAGTGAACGCCCAGATGGACCAGATCCCGGGCGCGCCACCAGTACTGGAAGATCGGGACTCGAAAAAGTATACTCAATTGCCATATAAGCTAAGTGCGGCACCAGAGTTAATCTCGAAGCAGTCCAAAATGCCTGAAGTGCCAAAGTATGACGGAACTCAGACCCCCAAGAGCATATTACCACCTACACAATGGCGGTAAAGGGAAATGATTTAGCTCCTTACGATATTGAATCTGTGTTGCTAAAGAAATTTAGAGAAACCCTCACGAGGGGGGCTTTGACTTGGTATTCGCGGTTACCCGAGCATTCCATAAACTCTTTTGAAATGCTCGCAGATTCTTTTATCAAGGCTCATGCTGGGGCTAGAAAAGTACAGGTCCAAAAGGCCGACATATTCCGTTGTGCAAGGAGAGTCCGAACTGCTAAAAGAGTTCGTTATACGATTCCAGAAGGAGAGAATATTGCTCCAGGCTGTCCTAGATGAATGGGCGGCTGAAGCATTCACCAAGGGCTCGAATCCGAGGAGTTCAATCGCCTCCCGAAAATTGAAGGAAAGCCTACTCGAGTTTCAAGCAACGACCTGGGCTGATGTCCACAACCGGTCAGATTGGTTTTCCATCATCAACCAAAGGACGAGAAAAGAACGGAGAAAAATCAAAGTATGATTATGACGCGGTCAGACGAACTTCGAGGGGCTGGTTTTTGCCCTATGAACGGACTGAAGGCCGCAGCAGAGGTTTCCGGACAACGGATAAGTTCGCCGTAGACAGGAAGATTGATCGCGGTCAGAACAATCGATCAATGCAGGATAAGGAAGCGTCAGGGTCGCGGGGTCCTTCTTACCCCAAGTTATCGGAATACAACTTCAACGTTTGTCGATCATGAGAAACATCAAAGAAGCACGGTTCCCAAAACTGATGAGATCTGATCTCAGCCAGAGGGATCCCAGCTTGTGGTGTAAATACCACGGAACGAATGGCCACCGGACAAGGGACTATCGACACCTCAGGGAAGAAGTGGCAACATTATTGAATAATGGTCACCTTAGAGAATTCTTGAGTGACCGAGCTAAGAAAAATTATGGTCGTAACTGGGATAACGCGAAACTGTTGAAAGTAGGAGAAGATCCCCCGCGTCAAACAATCAACATGATCTTTGGAGAAAATGAGATTAATGGGGTCACCTTTTCAGCAGCAAAAAAGATGAAAGTATCAATAACACATAGCAAAAGTCTTCAGGAGGACAATATCATTTTTGCGGAAGAGGACGCAGACGGATTGCGGTTACCACACAATGACGCATTGGTAATTTCTTTATATGTGCTAGATTTTAAGATTAAACGTGTTCTAGTGGATCCAGGACGTTCGGCTAATATCATATAATGAAGAGCATTAGAGTAAGTTAAACTCACCGGAAGCATTATTTCGGCCACAAAGCTCCTCGCCGGATTCAACTTCGTAAGTGTGACAACCAAGGGAGAAATTTTATTACTCACAAATGCTGAAGGAGTAATGAAAACAACTCTTTTCGAAGTAATAGATGGCGATATGGGATACAACATCATTCTGGGAAGGCCATGGGTGTACGAGATGAAAGCTGTACCATCAACGTGTCATCAATTGATGAAGTTTCCAACGCCCAAAGGAATTAAGCAGATAAAGGGTGATCAACTAGCGGTAAGGGAGATGAATGCAATTTTGGTCCCCAGTAGCAAAGGAAAGGAACACGCGGCATAGCAATTACAGGGACCGACACCTACTCCCGAACTAGATGAAGTTAGCCTGGGGGCAGAGGCATCAGAATATTATCAAGTGCTGAAATATTTTCAAGTTCTAGAAGAGACCGATGCAACGAAGTCCACAGCGGAAGAGTTGGAGCAAGTGACATTGTTCGAAAAATTACCAGAAAGGAAATTCCACTTGGGGAAAGGACTGCACCCAGAACTCATGTCCGACTTTATTAAATTCCTTAAATCTGATGCCGATTATTTTGCATGGTCACATGAGAATATGACAGGCATCCCGACAGAGGTAGCCATACACAAGTTAAGCTTGGATCCCAATGTACCTCCGGTAAGACAAAAGAAACGCCCGATTGCCGAAGCCAGGATTAAATTCATCAAAGAGGTAACCCGCTTACTTAATATCGGTTCGATCCGAGAGGTAAGATTTCCAGACTGGCTGGCCAATGTAGTAGTAGTTCCTAAGAAGAACAATAAGTTTTGCACGTGTGTAGATTATAAAGATCTTAACAAGGCGTGCCCGAAAGACTCGTTCCCACTGCCAAACATCGATCAAATGATTGATGCCACGGCCAGGCACGAGTTAATGTAGATGAAAATTAAATAGGAAAAACTATGGAAGTTTATATAGATGATATGCTCGTTAAGTCTTTAAATGCGGGTGATCATCTTAAACATCTGTAAGAAACTTTCGACATCTAAAGGAAGCATAATATGAAACTTAATCCCGAGAAATGCGCGTTCGAAGTCAGCTTTGGTAAATTTTTGGGATTTCTAGTATCACAAAGGGGAATTGAGGTAAACACCGATAAGATCAAGGCCATAGAAGATATCCCGGACCAACTATCAAACGTGAAGGAAGTCCAAAGGCTTACGGGGAAATTGGCAGCTTTGAGCAGGTTCATTTCTCGGTCATCAGAAAAGTGTCATCGTTTCTTCACACTGCTAAAAAAGAAAATAATTTTGAATGGACCCCGGAGTGCCCGCAGGCTTTGAGGTATTTAAAGAAATACTTTTCAAGCCCTCCATTGCTTTCAAAACCAAAAGAAGGTGAAACGTTACTGGTTTATCTCGCGGCCTCGGAACTTACGGTAACTGGGGCTTTAGTCCGAGAGAACGAAGGTATGAAATCTCCCATTTATGATGTTAGTAAACTTTTAACGAGAGCAGAAAGTCGTTATCCATATTTGGAGAAACTGGCCTTAGCTCTCGTAGTCGCCGCTCGGAAGCTGAGGCCCTACTTCCATTGCCACCCGATAGCCGTGGTGATTACTTTCCCTTTGCGGAACATCCTCCATAAACCCGAGCTCTCGGGTAGATTTTCCAAATGGGTCGTCGAAATAAGTGAATTTGACATAGAATATAAACCAAAGACTGCGATTAACTCGCAAGTCTTGGCTGACTTCGTGGCCGATTTCATTATGGGATTATTTCCTCTGGCAACCAAAGAGGCAATAATGGTGTCGGAATCGACATCAGGGGTTTGGGCCTTATTTACGGACGAAGCTTCCAACGTAAAAGTTTCTGGGCTTGGTATATTCTTAATCATGATTTCGGGGGAAACCCTAAGGCAAGACATCAGGACGGTCCATTTAACTAACATCGAAGCAGAGTATGAAGCTTTGATTGCAGTGCTCGAATTGGCCCGAGGACTTGACTTCGAGGTCATCAAAATCAAATGCAACTCACAGCTGGTGGTAAATCAGGTCTATGGGATCTTCGAGACCAAAGAGAAGCGCATGCAATAATACGTGGTAAAGGTTCAGGCTCTGTTGGCGCAATTTCGAGAGTGTCCATTGCTCATATCCTAAGGGAAGATAACGCAGAAGCAGGCGCATTGGCAAACCTCAGATCATCGACGGAAATAAAGGTATCGGAGTCCGGGACGGTAGTACAACTGATGAACTCAGTCCTGGATACAGATGGTTACTATGAGGTAAATTCGACTAATCTGGTCTGGGACTAGAGGAATGAAATCATCGATTATCTCGAACACGGGAAGCTACCTGAAGACCCCAAACTATCCTGGGCGTCGCGCGCCAAAGCAGCGCAATATAGCTTCAAGAGAGGCCAATTGTATAGAAAATCTTTTCAAGGCCCGCTGGACCGATGCTTAGGGGCATCCGAAGCAAACTATGTCATGAGAGAGGTTGACGAAGGGATATGCGGCAATCACTCGGGCGTAGATTCCTTAGTGTTGAAGTTGGTAAGGGCAGGATATTATTTGCCCCATATAGAACAAGACGCTACGCACCACTGGTGCATCAACCGGAAAAACTCTTACATTCGGTTCTGTCCCCGTGGCCATTCATGAAATGGGGGATGGACATCGTCGGACCACTACCATCGGCTCCCGGAAAGATAAGGTTTCTTTTGATTTTGACTGACTATTTTTCTAAGTGGGTGGAAGCAGGTCCTTATCAAAAGATCGGAGAACGCGAAGTGGTAGATTTCTTATGGGAAAATATAATTTACAGGTTCAGAATACCAAAAGAGATAGTATATGACAATGAGCCACAGTTTATCGGTGCAAAAATTACAAAGTTCCTCCAAGATTTAAAAATAAAGAGAATCACATCTTCATCTTATCATCCGAGCGCAAATGATCAAGCGGAGTTGACAAACAAAGTGATTATTCAAAACCTCAAGAAAATTTGGAAGCCGCTAAGGGCAACTGGCCCGAGAAATTACCCAGAGTTCTATGGGCATACCGCACTACGTCCAAGTCAAGAACAGGGGAAACCCCTTTTTCCCTTGTGTACGGTGCAGAAGCTTTAATCCTGGTGGAAGTAGGGAATCCACCTTGAGATATTCCTGGAAGATGAAGAATTGAACAACGAAGCAATGTTAGTTAGCTTGGAGCTGCTCGAAATGGTAGCTCAAAAGCATAGAACGGAGTGGTATTATAATCGAAGAGCCAACCTCCGTTATTTCAAAGTAGGAGACTTGGTCCTATAGAAAGTAACTCAAACCACCTAGGAGCTCAACGCGGGGAAGCTAGGTACAACGTGGGAGGGCCCCTATCGGGTCTCAACTATCACCGGGAAAGGTTCATACGAGTTGGAAAACCAAAATGGAGAAAAGTTTCCCGGTAATTGGAACGTGGAACACCTTAAAAGATATTATTGCTGATGAACATTATTCGATCAGAAAGTATGTGCTGCACTATTTTTCCCTTCGTTCAGTTTTTGTCCCAATTGGGTTTTTCCGGCAAGGTTATTAACGAGGCAGCAACAGAAAGCATACTACAAAAACAAAAACAATAAGACCTTTAATAGCAAGGCACACAAGCAAAGATCCACTCGGGGTGGTTAGATAATCTTTTGCTCTATAGCAAATTCCTACCGGGAAGTTAAGTTTGCTATTGAGCAAAGGTTACCTGATCGTTCACGAGCATAAACCACTAGGGGATTGTTAAATAGTCCTTCGCTTCATAGCATAAATTCCTAAGGGGAAGTAAAGTGTGTTACCAAGTTAAGGATTATCTAGCAATGCATAGTGGAATCTTCGAAGATACAAGACTTCCAGTGTTCCAGTTCGCACTCTTCGCATTCGAACACTGGGGGGGGGGGGGGG
>MCJB01049975.1:0-61312 GCA_002018475.1 Nicotiana obtusifolia
ACATATATAAACTATAAACTATCTAATATATATATAAACTATATATATATATATATATTATATATACTATATATATATATATATATTAATATATATACAATGGTTAATAGTTTATATCTATATATATATGTATATATATACATTATATACAACACTTATATAAAGCAATATATATATATATGTCTAATACATATATATAGTTTATATGTATATATATATATGTATATATATACAATATATACAAGACTTATATAGGCAATATATTTATATATTTCTAATTGCAATCTATATTAGTATATGCATATATAGTTTACAAGAAATTTCCGTTGATTAAAAAAAAAAATCCGGAACCGTTAGGCCCGTTTGGGCCCGCGGGCCCGGCCCATTTAGCCCGGGACCGTGTGGGCTTAGGCCCGTAATGGGAAGGTCCCAACCCCAGGACCGCCAGGCCCGGACCGCCAGGCCCGGACCGCCAGGCCCAGGCCCGTGACGGGTCGCAACCTTATCCCAATGGGATCATACAGGATTAGATTTTTCCGGATGGGTATGGAGTACACTACAGCTTAGATATGGACGCAAATGAAAAGTATAAAGCGCATAGTTCCTCGTTATAAACTATAAAGATCATATGTAATAACTTTAAAACAAAGAGATACTCTTTTCTTGTTACCTGAGTCATTTCACCGTCTCCGTGACAAAGGCAATATTAAAAATTGGGGCACCTTTACTTGGTACTCATTCAATAATCTATTATTAGAAAAAGAAAGAAACCCCCATCCCTCCCCCCTCCCTCCCCTTTCCCCTCGCCCGCCAAAAAAATGGAGTTTATAGAAGAGGAATTCACATAGAATACCATCCTTTAAAAACTTATTTATATTTTTTATAACTGTTTTTATAAAATTATTTTTAGTACAATTTATTTTAAAATCTTACCTTTTTAATTAAATTATGTATAACTTTTCATATCCTAAAATCTTTCCCTTGAGATTCTCTCTCACTTAAAAAGTATCTCTTTCTGATTCTCTCTCACCTTACCTATCTATCACTATCAATTCTCTCTCCAATTTCTCCAATAAAAGATATTCCAGTATATCACAAGTGTCTATCTCCCTTTTTTTCGTCCCATATATTTTGTGTAGGTCAAAATGCACAGAAAATACATTGCTCAGAAAATCATGGACAGTGGTGATAGAGACAACGTTCGGATTGAAGGAATTTCAGAATCATTTATAGAAAGAACTAATTTTTTGTCAATATCCCATAATTCTGGTGCACCAACATCGCATGCCAGACATCACCCTCATTCTAATTATCAACAAGTTGCATCTGAAAAAAAAAAAAAAAAAAAAAAAAAAAAAAGAATTTCTGGAAAAAAGCACGACTGATGAATCTGTAAAGAAAAATTGAAATATTTATGTATGAATTTGGTTTAATATATGTAGATATTTTTTATATGCTTACAATATACCAAAAAAAAAAATATTGGTGCAGTATTCCTATATATTTAAGTCCGTATTTATAATTAAGTCTCTTACCCAGAATTTTATCTAATTTGTATGTTAGGTTTAAATTTTGAACATGTATTGATAAAGCTAATTTGTGCTTTATCTACATAGTAGTTGTAAATTTTATGGATACCATCCATTTGCATGGCTAATTCTGGTTTATCTAGTGTTTTTATTAGGTTTTTTGGTACTATCTTTTTATTGATTATACATTTTATGCACCCTGTATCTACCAAAGCCATAATTTCTATTTCAATATCTTTAATTTTTATTCTTGCTAGTACTTTTATTGTACGAAATTTTTTATCTTCATTACAAATTAAAGTATCATATTCTCTGATACTATTCATTAATTCTTGCTCGACTTCTTTTGTGCTGTCTAATGGTTCTTTACATTCCTTTTGTTTTTCTTTTTCTAACTTTAGCAATCTTTTTTCTAAATCATTTATTCTACTTTATAACACTGTTATTCGTAGATTTGTAGTATTTTTATTAGCATCTCTATATGGTATGTCTTCTTTTATTTTATTTTCCCACTTAATTACTACTTGTAATTTTTTTTATGCATTTTATACGTCCTTTTAAATAACAATATTTACATTTAGCCCTATATGTTCTACATGGGTATCATTTACATATAAAATATTAGATACTGTCTAGTCCCTTATTCTTTTTGAATATATGTTCACATTCTTCTGCAATGTTTACTAAATTACTTAAATCATCTAGATTTAATCTTCTAGTCCTACTTCATTTATAAAATCATTATCTTCTGAATCTGAAGAATCAGTTAGTTCTTTGTCTATTACTTCTATACTAATTATAAAGTAAATACTCTCATTATCTGACATATATTCATCTATATTAATTAATGTTTCTTGAAATTCTTCTATAAGTTGAGAATTTCTACTTCTATCATTAATTCTTTTTGGACAAGTATTTGCTAAGTGTTCTATACTTCAACAAGTGAAGCGTTAAAGTTTATTTTTATAATTTCTATTTGTTCTGTATTTTCTTACATATTTATTTCTATCCAAATATAGTTTTCTAGCAGATGATTTTCTTAAATAATATTTTTTACTATTATTGTAATTTTAGGGTATCCGTCATATCTTTTATATTTATTTTTACTTTTATAATTATTGTCTTTATTATAACTTTTTGTGGTGTATATTATGTTTTTACAGAATCCATTTTATTCTATTTTAATTGTTTTTGAATCTGGAGGTTTGTACATTTTTCTTGAACGATATTCATTCTATGTTGTATTCTCTGTCCTATAGACCGTTTTGTATGAATTATTCCTTCACTTTTGAACTATTTTTTTTCTATTTATTTACCTAAAAGTTCTGGTAATTTGTTAAATAGTTTCTTTCCTAAGTCTTGAGTAAAAGAGTTTCCACTAATACTTGCGAAATAAAAGTATTCATTTAAAAAAAAATTAATATGAAACCAACTACCTACGCTAAGTTGTTCTAATTTTATTAAAGTATTTCTTTTTAATATTATGAGTCCACTTGTCACGACCCAAAATTTCATTACAGGCGTCGTGATGGCACTTAGTCTCTAAGACTAGGTAAGCCGATTACTTATAACGATTAAGCCAGTTTTAACAATGATTATTTAATATAGAGTTTAATGTGAATACCGAAACAAAAGCAAAATAAGCGTACACAGCAATAATCATAACAACCTCTCAATACTAGGTAATACAGAGTCACGAACTCTAGCTAAATGTATGGAAAGATCTCAAGGATCGAAATACAATATTGTTCAAATAACAAGCCGACAGTACAATGAAAGGAAAGGACTCCAAGGGACTGTGACGACCAAGCAGCTCTACCTTGAATCCTCGCGATCAATAAGTTAGCTCTGCCCAATTCTGATATCTCCAATACCTGGCTCTGCAGAAAAATGTGCAGAAGTATAGTATGAGTACGCCACGATCGGTACCCAGTAAGTATAAAGACAAACCTCGATGGATTAGTGACGAGGTACAAGTAAAGACACCTACTAGTAACATGTATTGTATAGAAGTACAAAGCTAATAATGAAAGCAGGAATTAGTAAATGGCAACAAGAATCAACATATAATATAAACAGTAAAGTAATACGAACACCGTGAAAATACCATTGAAACCAAATAAGGAAAACAAATAACAAGCAATTTAGGCAAGCCGTTCTAGAACAAGTTTCGCAATGAAATTACTCCGACATACCTCATCTCATAGTTACAAGTCACGAGTCTCAACCCACAATCATATGCTTACGGCACCTTGTTCCCACATATAATATTACAACCGTACGGACAACTCACGTGTCAATATCTCAATCTGCCCGGCATGATTACAGGCTCACAATCACAATCCGCCCGGCATAG
Organism: Nicotiana obtusifolia; assembly: GCA_002018475.1. Lineage (NCBI taxonomy): Eukaryota > Viridiplantae > Streptophyta > Magnoliopsida > Solanales > Solanaceae > Nicotiana > Nicotiana obtusifolia. Next base: position 3,886 of record MCJB01049975.1, read on the forward strand.
TCATATGCTCAATATGACAATCCGCCCGGTATGGCCATAAGCTTAATATTACAACCCGCCCAGCATGGTCACAGGCTCATTATCACAATCTGTCCAGCATGATCACAGGCTCAATATCAACATGAAAGCAGCTAATACAAGAATATGTGGGCATGATCAATTAATGTCAAGTTTCATACTCCTGAACTTGGATAAGTAGCATGCTATGGTGTATGCTTGTGAGAATGTACTATTACAACCCAAGTCAACAAGTAATATTAAAGACATCGAGTAGCTCATCGAAGCAACACAACAAGTCATGTAGGGTGTATAACATACACAAGGAAAAACACACCATCACACGAATATCACCAACAAAATGCCCCCAGGCCATCATACATCATCCCTGACGTTGCCAACCTTATCTCTCTTATAGCCACCCTGACTCCGCCCTGAAAATATCATTAGCCACCTGTATCACTCCTATAGACATCCATATCACTACGTATAATAGCAACCCTTATCGCTTTTCCCTGACAATAATACAATAGCCACCCGTATCACACCGCACAATCAACAGCAGTGAAATGCCACCCTTAAGCCCCACATAACAACAATGTAATACTACCCTTATACTTCACATAACAACAACCGATCCACACAACAATTCACATATGCTACATCAAAACAACACGACATATGAACTCGTACCACAAGTACCCATAGGACACAACCTTTCCCAAAGAACCAACTATATATATATGTCCACAACAAATAGTCTACGGCTCAAACACAATGTGTACAAAATCTCAATAACAACAAAATGAACGAGAAAGTAACTCAATTATGAACAACACTCCCTTTAAACACAACTTCAATTAAAATAGATTAATGACGTTCAGTAATTTCAACTTCAATTAATTTCTTAAGGATAAACTTGATAATAAAGGTATTTCCATAAAATAGCAAACTTTTGATTTTAGTGTATGAAATAGGCTAACAATGAAAGAGATGGCACGAACTAGCAACTACGTCAAAATGCATGAGAATAACCCAGCAACAAAAAGGATATCATGTAGCAACAATTTCAATTAAGAGTAACTCAATAATAAAAAAAGTCACATAATGATAAAAGAGGTAACAACTTCAAATAAAGGATATAAGTGTAAACTTGACAAGTAAAGGATGTGACACGTAACAACAATTTCAAATAAAGCGTGTGAAAGTAAACAAGACAAGTAAAAGATATAACATGTACTAATAATTCCAAATAAATACATAAAAGAAGCCTAAGAGTCTAAACCGGTCAATTTTCACATATAAGCCCAAGTACGTACTCGTCACCTCGCGTACACGGCTTTCACATGATACAAATAGCACGAACGACTCAAATCCTAAGGGGTAGTTCCCCCACAAAAAGTTAGGCAAGATACTTACCTCAAGTAAGCAAAATCAATACTCTAAATTACCTTCTCGTGTGAAACAAACCTCCGAACGGCTCAAATCTAGCCAAAATAACTCCATTTCATAAATAAAAATCATAGAAAATAATTCCGGATAATAAAGTTTCGATATTTAACGAAAACTAAAAAGTCAACTCAAAAAGTCAACCTGGGCCCGTACCTCGAAACCTGAAAAAATTCACAAAATATGAACACCCATTCAGTTACGAGTCTTAACCATACTAATTTTATCCAGTTCCGATCCGAATCGATGTTCAAAACCCAATTATTCTCTTTAGAAAAGTTTTTGACAAAAGCCCTCAATTCTCCAATCAAAACATGGATTAATTAACAAATGAACTACTGAAATCATGTTAAAATAGAAATTGTCATTCGATACTGACCCCCATGAAAATACAAGAACACTGTGAAAATCACCTTAGTCGGAGCTCTAGAACTCAAGATATGCTCAAAATACCAAAAGAACGCAATCTAATTTTTTTATACACAGAAATTTCTGCGTTTACGTCAAAAAAGCCGCACCTGCGCATTTCCATTTTTCGCACCTGTGGGGTCGCAGATGCACACCCAACTTCGTATACCCAACTTCGTATCTGCGAAGCACCAGCACTGGCTCTCTTCTCCGACACTAAAATGAGCATAACTCCCTCATACGATGTCCAAATTCAATGATGCTTTTTGCTATGGCTCGGTAATTACAATACAGATCTAATGCTTCAATCAAAATAAAAATTGGAGCTCATTAGCTTAATGCAGTACCATTTATGCTTGGCGAAACGACGTCGAAACATCAAAAAAGAGCGCAACACAACCCAAACCTATTCGAAACCCACCCGAGCCCCTCGGGACCCCGTCCGAACATACCAATAAGTCCCAAAACATAATACAAACCTACTCGAGGCCTTAAATCCCACATAACAACATGAAAACCACGAATCATCGATCAAGATCAATATCTTAAGTCCATTAACTTCGAACCAAGCGTCTGATTTAAGCCTAACCAATCCGGAATAAACATATATTTTGCATACAAGTTCCAAATGACACATAGAACCTATTCCAACTCTTAGAACAATAATCCGAACCCGAAAATATCGAAATCAACTCCCGGTCAAACCTATGAACTTTCCAAACCTTCAAATTGCCAACTTTCGCCAAATAGTTCCTAAACCTTCTAAAAACATCCAATTGTAAATCCGGGCATATGCCCAAGTCTAAAATCACCATACAAAGCTATTGGAATCATCAAAATACCATTCCGAAGTCGTCTACACAAAAGTCAAACTCCAGTCAACTCTTTTCACTTAAACTTCTAAAACAAGAATTGTTCTTCCAAATCAATCCCGAATCATCCGAAAATCGAACACGACCACACACGCAGGTCATAGTATATAATACAAAGCTGCTCGAGACCTTAAGCTACCCAATGGAACCCTAATTCTCAAAACGACCGGTCGGGTCGTCACATTCTCCCCCTCTTAAACAAACATTCGTCCTCGAACGTGCCAAGAGTCATTCCCAACCCATCAGATCACTGTATGAACTCATCATGCACCTATATACGGGGTGATCCCACGTCACCCTAAACTACATAAGACCGACAACATCATCCCAGCCAAATACTATTCATTTTACTCATGCCGATAAGCCTTAGAATCAAAGTTCCACATGTACCAAGCGCCCTATTATCACACAAATACACCGTAAAATCCTTAACTAGCTATAACAGCTCATGCATGCACCCACAAGGTATAATTACACGACGTAACACATCACACATATGCCCATACCAATAACTGAATGCACGACAACTGCCCATAACCAAATCCAGCACCGGTAAATAATCTCATTACAGCTAGTACCCTATTCCAAACCTTCACAACACTGACGACGATGAAAGAAACATGAAGATTCCATAACCATTCATCCAATCCAACAAGTCATACCCAACTCCACCTAGGCACATACCTCGAAAGCTAAACCCAATAAGCACAACGTGAATATGGCTGAACATGGAAAGAGAAACACATGAGAAAACTATCAAACACGCCCGATAGGTACAACTCCCAATCGGTACCATACTACGGATCCATTCTACAGTCAAATCATATGAACTAATCACAAGGATCTCGTCCTAATATAACTCCAACGCGGCACGTATCCCGATTCAAACATATCAAACGCGAGGAACCCATTTTCAACTCTGAATCACAAGTACGATACACATCACACCAATTGATACCTTCCACAAACTCAATTCCACAAACAAAATCACAATACATAACGAACAACCCATACCGCTAGAGCACCTAAATCATAAATCGTAACCAAACCATCCAGAAACCACCTCAAAACCTACCATAATGAGTATCACAATAGTCCCTTATAGTCTCATAACTCTCAATAGTGAATAAAACAAAATGATAGATACAGGACACCGCTATAGAATCTCTCAACAGAGGTAAACACATAAGTAGAGTACAAGAATCACGAAACTCACCCATATATGAAGCAAGATAGGAGGACTCACACCGATAAGTAAAACCAGATCAAAACAAGACTGATGCTCCTCTATGACAAATCGAAACCATACCTATAACGACACCATCTGGTGCAGCATCCTCAGCCATACCATTGAAACTATATCAACAGGCTGGGCCTCCCCTTGTAGGGTGGTCTCTACCCGCCTATCCTCCACCCCTAACAGGTTGTGCAGTGGAGTAGCAAATGGAACGGAGCCCATAGCCTCAATGGTATGATGAAATACGCCTCTTCTGAGTCTGGGGCAATCTCTCATGATGTGTCTAGTATCGCTACACTCATATCAACCCCTCTGTAGGCGTGGCTGCTCGTACTGAGTTTGTGCCGGATAACTGGAATAACAGCTATGAAATTTCTAAACCTTCAAATTGCCAGCTTTCGCCAAATAGTGCAAAAACCTTCTAGAAACATCCAAATGAAATCCGGGTATATGACCAAGTCCAAAATCACCATATGAAGCTATTGGAATCATCAAAACACCATTCCGGAGTGGTCTACACAAAAGTCAAACTCCAATTAACTCTTTTCACTTAAGCTTCTATAACAAGAATTGTTCTTCCAAATCAATACTGAATCATCCGAAAATCGAACTCGACCACACACGCAAGTCATAGTACATAATACAAAGTTGCTCGAGAACTTAAGCCACCGAATGGAATGCTAATTCTCTAAATGACCGGTCGGGTCGTTCATTCTCCCCCTCTTAAACAAATGTTCATCCTCAAACGTACCAAGAGTCATTCCCAACCCATCAGATCACTGTATGAACTCATCATGCACCTACATACGGGGAGATCCCACGTCACCCTAAACTACATAAGACTAACAACATCATCCCAACCAAATAGTATTCTTTCTACTCATGCCGATAAGCCTTAGAATCAAATTTTCACATCAACCAGTGCCCTATATCACACAAATACACCGTAAAATCTTTAACTAGCTACAACAGCTCGTGCATGGACCCACAAGGTATAACTACGCGACGTAACACATCACACATATGCCCGTAATAACATCTCTGACCACGATAGCGGCCCATAACCAAATCCAGCACCGATAAATAATCTCATTACAGCTAGAACCCTATTCCAAACCTTCACAACACTAACGACGATTCAAGAAACATGAAGATTCCATAACCATTCATCCAAATCAAAAAGTCATACCCAACGCCACCTGGGCACATACCTCGAAAGCTAAACCCAATAAGCACAACGTGAATATGGATGAGTATGGAAAGAGAAACACATGAGAAAACTATCAAACACGCCCGACAGGTACAACTCCCAATCAGTACCATAATACGGATCCATTCTACAAGGGAGAATCAAATCATATGAACTAATCACAAGGATCTCGTCCTAATATAACTCCACTGTGGCATGTATCCAGGTTCAAACATATCAACCGTGAGGATCCCATTCTCAACTCTGAATTACAAGTACGATACATATCTCACCAATCGATACCTTCCACTAACTCAATTCCACAAATAAAATCACAACACATAACGAATTACCCATACCGGTAGAGCACCTAAATCACAAATCGTAACCAAACCATACAGAAACCACCTCAAAACCTACCATAATGAGTATCACAATAGTCCCTTCTAGTCTCATAACTCTCAATAGTGAATAAAACAAAATGATAGATACAGGATACCGCTATAGAATCTCTCAATAGAGGTAAACACATAAGTAGAGTACAAGAATCATGAAACTCACCCATATATGATGCAACATAGGAGGGCTCTCGCCGATAAGTAAAACCAGATCAAAATAGGACTGATGCTCCTCTGTGACAAATCTAAACCATATGTGTAACGACACCATCTGGTGCAGCAGCCTCAGCCATACCATAGAAAGTATATCAACGGGCTGGGCCTCCCCCTCTAGGGCGGCCTCTACTCGCCTATCCTCCACCCCTAACTGGTTGTGCAGGTGGAGTAGCAAATGTAACGGAGCCCATAGCCTCAGTGGTATGATGAAATCCGCCTCTTCCGAGTCTGGGACAATCTCTCATGATGTGCCTAGTATCGCCACACTCATAACAACCCCTCTGCGGGCATGGATACTCGTACTAAGTCTGTGCCTGATAACTGGAATAACTTCTATAGGAACCCTGTGCAAGTGGCTCACTAAAAGATGACTACCCAATATGAGTACCCTGACTAACTAGAGCACCATGAGTAATCTAAAGTGCGGACTGGACTGGCTGACTGCTTGAGCCTCCGCCAATATGGGTCATAGCGGAAGAGTAGAGTCCACTGAATCCTCCAGAACCTCGATACCTCTTGGTCTCCATATCCTCCCTCTCCTCACCCCGGATACGCTCTAACCTCCCGACAATCTCCACAACCCGCTGAAATGGAATATCAGTCTCCAACTCCCCAGCCATGCTGAATCTAAGACCATAATTGAGCCCCTCAATATATCTGTGGACTCACTCTCTTACTGTAAGAACCAATGTAGGTGCATGAGGGGATAACTCATTGAACCTAATGGCATGCTCTAACACCGTCATGGTGCCCTGATGCAACTGCTCGAACTTTGTGCGCCACGCATCTTGGAGGGTCTGGGGAACAAACTTCCTCAAAAACATCTCTAAAATTTGAGTCCAAGTGAGTGGTGTTGCAGCAATTGACCCAACTCCTTATTAACTTACCACACTGACACGCCGCTCCTGATAGCTGAAATATAGTAAAAGCAACTCCGCTCACCTCCACAATACCCATAGTAAGGAGATTATGGTAATATTTGTCTAGAAAATCCTACACATCCTCGGTAGCTGTGCCACAGAAAGTAGGTGGACTATACCTCGTGAACCTCTCAAGCTTCTTCTCCTCCTCCTCTGATGCCCCTGGTCTGACCTTAGGCTGTACCGGCACCACACCCGGAACCTGACCAATATGAGCCTGCTATTGTAGAGTACAGGCGATGGGAGTCTGAGCTCCTCCCCCAATCTACAAAGTGGCTGGTGCAACGGAGATCAATCCCGCCTAAGCCAATGTACCAAACATGCTTAGGAACTGCGCTTAAGTCTCCTGAAGTTCGAGGGTAATGACAGGCGTCACTGATACCTGTCCCCTAACCGGAGCTACTGTCGGTAACGGAGGTCAATCCCACCTGAGCCAATGTACCAAACATGCTCAGGAACTGCGCTCAAGTCTCCTAAAATCCGGGGTTAACAACAAGCGCCTCTGATACATGTCCCCTAACTGGAGGAACTGGCAGCTCCTCAACTACTGCTCTGGCAGGTGCTCTAGCTGTCGGCACGTGCCGCTCCTAAGCCTCTACCTCGGCCCCGGCCTCTCGTGGCTCTAGCAGGGGGTTCGAGTGGCTGCTCAGCTGATCCAGTAGCGCGTGTTCTCACCATCTGTGAGAGAATAGAGATATAAAAGCCCAAACTTCAAAATTAACAAATCTGCACAACATGAATTAAAGAAGTGGAATTTTCCTAATAGTTATGTAGCCTCTCGAAGATCAGTACAGACGTCTCCGTACCGATCCACAAGATTCTACTAAACTTGCTCATGGCTCGTAGAACCAATGAACCTAGAGCTCTGATACCAACTTGTCATGACCCGAAATCCACCACAGGCATCATGATGGCACCTAGTCTCTAAGACTAGGTAAGCTGATTACTTACAACAACTAAGCCGTTTTTAAAAATGATAATTTAAAATAGAGTTTAACGTGAATATCGAAACAAAAGAGAAATAAGCCTACGCGGAAATAATCATAAAAACCTACCAAGACTAGGTAATACAGAGTCACGAACTCTAGCTGAATACATGAAAAGATCTCAAGGATCGAATGACAATACTATTCAAATAACAAGCCGACAGTACAATGAAAGGAAAGGACTTCAAGGGACTGCGACGACCAAGCAGCTCTACCTTGAATCTTCGCGATCAATAAGCTAGCTCTACCCGAGTTTAATATCTCTAACACCTGGCCCTGCACAAAAATATGCAGAAGTGTAGTATGAGTACACCACAATAGGTACCCAGTAAGTATCAAGACTAACCTCGGTGGAGTAGTCACGAGGTACAGATCAAGACACCTACTAGTCAAAATAATCTGTGTAGTATAGAAGTATAAAGCTAATAATGAAAGCAAGAATCTGTAAATGGCAACAAGAATCAACATATGATATAAACAGTAAAGTAATACGAACACCGTGAAAGTACCATTGAAACCAAATAAGGAAAACAAATAACAACCAATTTAGTCAAGCCATTCTAGCACAAGTTTCGCAATGAAATTACTCCGAGATACCTCGTCTCATAGTCACAAGTCATGAGTCTCAACCCACAATCATATGCTCATGGCACCTTGTTCTCACATATCAAATCGCAACCACACGGATAGCTCACGTGACAATATCTCAATCTACCCGGCATGATCACAGGCTCACAATCACAATCCGCCGGCATGGACACAGGCTCAATATCACAATCCGCCCAGCATGGCCACATGCTCAATATTATAACCCGCTCGGCATGGTCATAGGCTCACTATCACAATCTTCCTGGCATGGTCACAGGCTCAATATCAACATGAAAGCAGATAATACAAGAATACATAGGCATGATCAATAAATATCAAGTTTCATACTCTTGAACTAGGATTAGGGTCATTCTATGGTGTATGCTTGTGCGAGTGTACTATTACAACCCAAGTCAACAAGTAATATGAAAGACATCGAGTAGCTCATCGAAGCAACACAACAAGTAACTTAAGGTGTATGACATATACAAGGAAAAACATACCATCACATGAATGTCACCAACAAAATGCCCCCAGGCCATCACACATCATCCTTGACATTGTCACCCTTATCTCTCCTATAGCCACCCGTATCACTCCTCCTTGAAAATATCATTAGCCACCAGTATCACACTGAAAGCCACCTGTATCACTCCGCATAATAGCGACCCTTATCGCTCTGCCCTGACAATAACACAATAGCCACCCGTATTACTGCGCACAATCAACAACAGTGAGATGCCACCCTTAGTCCCCATTAAACAACAACAGTGAAATTCCACCCTTATACTTCGCATAACAACAACCAATCCACACAACAATTCACATGTGCTACATCAAAAAAACACGACATATCAACTTGTACCACAAGTGCGCATAGGACACAACCTTTCCAAAAGAACCAACTATATCAGTATTTCCACAAAAAATAGACCACGGCTCAAACACAATGTGTATAGAACCTCAATAACAACAAAATGAACAAGAAAGTAAGTCAACTATGAACAACACTCCCTTTAAACATAACTTCAATTAAAATAGGTTAATGACTTTCAATAACTTCAAATTCAATTTATTGATTAAGGATAAACTCGATAATAAAGGTATTTCCATGAAATGACAAACTTTGGATTCTAGTGTATGAAATAGGCTAACAATGAAAGAGATGGCACGACCTAGCAACTACGTCAAAATGCATGAGAATAACCCAGCAACAAAAAGGGTATCATGTCACAACAATTTCAATTTAGAGTAACTCAATAATAAAGGAAGTCTCATAATGATAAAAGAGGTAACAACTTCAAATAAAGCATATAAGTGTAAACTTGGCAAGTAAATGATGTGACATGTAATAACAACTTCAAATAAAGCATGCAAAAGTAAACAAGACAAGTAAAAGATATAACATGTGCTAACAATTACAAATACATACATGAAAGAAGCCTAAGAGTCTAAATCGATCAATTTTTACATATAAGCCCGAGTACGTACTCTTCACCTCGTGTACACGACTTTCACATAATACAAAATAGCACGACTCAAATTCTAAGGGGTAGTTCCCCCACAAAAAGTTAGGCAAGATACTTACCTCAAGTAAGCAAAATCAATACTCTAAATGACCTTCTCGCGTGAAACAAACCTCCGGACGGCACAAATCTAGCCAAAATAACTCAATATCATAAATAAAAATCATAAAGAACAATTCTGGATAATAAAGTTTCGATCTTAAGTGAAAACTAAAAAGTCAACTCAAAATGTCAACCTGGGTCCGTACCTCGGAATCCGATAAAATTCACTAAATTCGAATACTCATTTAGTTAACCGTACTAATTTCATCCAATTCTGACTCTGAATCGATGTTTAAAACCCAAATATTCTCTTTAAAAAAGTTTTTGATAAAAACCCTTAATTCTCCAATCAAAATATGGATTAATTCACAAATGAACTACTGGAATAATGTTAAAATACAAAATTTGAGATTAGATACCGACCCCCATAAAAATACAAGAAGAACGCCGCAAAAATCACCTCAATCGGAGCTCTAGAACTCAAGATATGCTCAAAATACCAAAAGAACGCAGTCTGATTTTTTTTTATACACAAGCATTTCCGCTTTGGCGCCCAAAAAGCCGCACCTGCATATTTCCAGCTGTCATTTCCGCTTTTGCAGACCATTTTTCGCACCTGTGGGGTCGCAGATGCGGACCCAACTTCGCATCTGCGGAACACCAATGCCAACTCTTTTCTCCGACACTAAAATGAGCACAACTCCCTCATACGATGTCCAAATTCGACGACTCTTTTTGCTACGGCTCCATAATTACGATACAGATCTAGTGCCTTAATAAAAATAGAAATTAGAGCTCATTTGAATAATATGACACTATTTATGCTTGGAGAAACGATGTCGAAACATCAAGAACGAGCGCAACACAACCCAAACCTATTCGAAACTCACCCTAGCCCCTCGGGACCCCGTCCGAACTTACAAATAAATCTTAAAACATAATACATACATACTTGAGGCCTTAAATCCCAAATAATAACATCAAAATCACAAATCATCGATCAAGATCAATCTTTTAATTTCATAACTTCAAACTTCGAACCAAGTGTCTGATTCAAATCTAACAAATCCGGAATGAACCCAAATTTTGCATACAAGTTCCAAATGATATATAGAATCTATTGCAACTCTCAAAACAATAATCTAAATCTAGTTACATCAAAATTAACTCCTAGTCAAACCTATGAATTTTCCAAACCTTCAAATTACCAACTTTCGTCAAATAGTGCCGAAACCTTCTAGAAACATTCAAATGCAAATCCAGGCATATGCCAAGTCTAAAATCACCACAGGGAGCTATTGTAATATCAAACTCCAATCAACTCTTTTCACTTAAGCTTCTAAAATAAGAATTATCTTCCAAATCAATCCTGAATCATCCGAAAATCGAACTCGACCACACACGCAAGTCATAATACATAATACAAAGTTGCTCGAGACCTTAAGCCAAGGAACGAAATGCTAATTCTCAAAACGACCGGTCAGGTCGTTACACAACTGTTTGGGTCTTCGCCTGTTAATAAACTATGTATTTTATTTGTAACATTATATTGATTTGCCTCCATAGTCACTAACATTTGAAATTCTTGTGGGAACTCTTATTTATAGGCTTCCCATAATCCTTTAGCGGATTCTCCCAAAATATTTTCATGTATTTATACATCGTCTCGGGGTCGTTATTTTGTTGAGATGTCTTTATATAGTCTGCTACTACTATTCCTTTCCATATATCTATTACTGAATTCTACATTTGTGGATAGTGTGCTGCTATATTTAATATTTTTCCTTTACTACCTCCTTGTTTTAGGACTAAGTTTCCTGCTTAACAATAATCGTAGTTGCTTAACTAGAGATGGAATCATATTTTTAAAACATCTTATTCATACACCAATACAAACTAAAAATTATCCTACTATAGGAAGACAGATTTAAAAATATCAGAGTTTGGCAGAAAAGCATGGTGGGCAAGGAGGAAAGAAGATAAATACGTGTTGCAAAAATTGCACAGATAATTGTGGAAACTATAAAGACAACACTACATTGATAGAAGAAATAGAGAACAAAATTCAAGAAGAAAAATTAGATAAAGACTATACTCTAATAGAAATAGCTAAAGAATTTTATAACTTTAAGAAAGGAGTAGAAAAAAATTGGAATAATAAATAATAAAGAAGATTTGGATAGGATAATTCGAATTCTGGATGAAGCAGAAATCATAGGAAAAAAAACTCCTCAAACACTGAAAAAATAATAAGATAGTTCTTAAATTAAATATAATTAATCCAGAATATACTATTAAAACAGCAGCAATAGAAGCTACCAATTAAGTTTTAGAAAATTTTAGAACACAAATAAAAGAATTATTAGAATTAGGGGTAATAAGAAGATCTACTTCAAAATATAGGTCAGCTGCATTCGTGGTGAGAAATCATAATGAAATAGTCAGGGAAAAGGCAAGGATGGTAATTAATTATAAAAGACATAATAATAAAACAGGAATTGATGGTTATAGATTACCAGACAAGGCAGAATTAGTAAATAGAATACAAGGAAAGCAAGTTTTCAGTAAATTTGATTGTAAATCAGGATATTGACAAATAAAGATATATGAAGATAGCATAGAATGGACAGCGTGTCCAGAAGGTCATTTTGAATGGTTAGTAGTGCCTTTTGGATTAAAAATAGCTACGCCATTATTTCAAAGAAAAATGGATAATATATTCGAAGAACATAAGAATTTTATTTCGGTTTATGTAGACGATATGTTTTAGACATAAGAGAACATTTAGGGCATTTAAAAATAGTGTTCAACCTATTTGTTAAGAATGGAATAATAGTTAGTAAGAAAAAGATAGAACTATATAAAAATTATATCAATTTCTTAGGAGTAATATTAGGTGAGGGAAAGATAAAATAACAACCTCATATAACTAAAAAGCTTTAGAAATGCTTGATAAATTAGAAAATACTAAGGAATTACAATAGTTTTTAGGACTAATAAATTACGCTAGAAATTTCATAAAAGATTTAGGAAAAATAGCTGGACCTTGTCACACCTTCTTTTTTCGAGGGATAGGGAGTTTTTCCAATTAAAGTGACATTATTCAAAATGGGATTATTCATTTAATTTAGAGTCGCCACTTGGGATAATAATTATGGTGTCACAAATCACCGGTTTATTTTAATATCCCAAACCGAGGAAATTGACTATATTTATGGTCCGCGAACACAGAAGACCAAGTAAGAAATTCAGTTAACCCGGAAGAAGGTGTGAGGCACTCTCGAGTTCCGTGGTTTTAGCACGGTCGCTCAACAATTAATAATTGGCCTAATTATCTGATTTATTACATATTTAAAACCTATGGTGCATTTTTAACTTTTCTACTTGCTTCTAATAGAATTGTAATTGCTTTTACGATTTATGGAGTTTATTTGAATAAGTCGTGATGTCGTGCACTTATTGTTTTTGTACACATTGTGAAGCGCGTCACGTGAAACGCACCCGCGATTTACAACATGTTTATTATTATGATTTGAAGTTGTGGTCGAGTCATGTGAAACGCGCACTCGAGTTGGGGTTTGCGTTTCTTGATAATGCCAGGGGAACCGCACTCACAGTCATGATGATTTATTTAAACGCGCCTAAAGCGAACTACGATATTTGAAAATTATTTTTTATAAGCGCTTAAAGACAACTTATGGAAGAAAGTGCTAGCCACATATGCTACTTGAAAATGATAATGGTTGCATTCTAAAAAATTCCAATAGCTATATTGAAACAGATTGTGTATGAGCAAGCATGGGCTAAACATGAAACCCTTAGCAAATCTGGTCTGCATGTTCCCTTTTAACTAATTGATGTCAACATGAATAAGGACAGTAATAGCATTAAGGACTAAACTAAGTTGAGAGCCCATATTGAATCTCCTTGCGGTTCATTCGTGGCGCTAATGGGCTCTGGATTGGAACCCAAATCACTTACAACTTATACATAGTCGTAATACATTATGGTAGACTAAATGGACTAGCTTATTATTTAGGCCCAGTGATGTTTAGTTCAAAATCGGATAGACAAATAATACTGCACGCTTAACTATAATAATAGACAAAGAATTCAAATCAGCTGGAATTAAAGCTTAGTACATCACAATGACTATTCCTATCAAATACAACCTCAAAAGCTGAAAAATAATTATGAGAATACATATGTTTTGATTCCCAGATTCTTCTTCATTGCTTGTAGGAGAGTAAGAGTATCAACTAACACATTGCAGCATTGCTTGGAGTCTTTCAAACATCAAATTTGATCAACCAGTGATCAAACTCGAGGACTGACTAAATTTAACTTAATCAGTGCCCTTCAAAACATGATTGCTTAACTGGACAATACCAAACTAAATTCCGGATCAGGTGATAAGTAACTTCCATTCAATGTAACAGTTAAACATAATTAAGTAATGATTGACTAAACAGTGGATTAACAAGTGAAGTCTTCGAAGTAGCATGCAATTTCAATTTAGATTTTAGCTTAAGCATACAGTTTCATTAGCAGAACAATGTGAACAGATCTGATAGCTAAACATTATGAACACATAGATTTAGACTGGGTCATGAAATCAACAATTTACTCGTCATTTATATATTCAAATAAGAATTACAAATAAAGTTTCTACGTACCTAGAAGCAGAAATCAGTAGAAGAGCTTGACAACATACAAGTCAGAAATGAAAGGCAAGATCCAGCAACAGGAAACAACAACAAACTTCAACAACTAAAAAAATAATTCCACAGCTCGAATGCCAAACAAAATCCCAGAAAAGAGTGAAGCGGACGAATAGAAATGCGTGAGAATTCCGTATAGGATTAGTGTGTGTGAGTGAAAATGCATGGGGGGGTCGTTATATAGAGTGTAAGGGCGTTCTTTATGAAAGGGGATGAGAGAGGAGTGTGGAAGAATCTGTCAGCTGAAATTTAGGAAAGAGCAACTATTTTTTAACAGAATTTTGGACAACTGTCCATTCAAATTATTTCCTCTCCTGTAACAAACTTCTCAAACTTCTGAAATTACCTCTTTTGACCCGGTCTTATCCTAATTTTACTTGTCTTATTTCATTTCAATACCTCTCTAGAAGCTTCTTGTATAACTACCTGAGATTCTCTAAACCAATTTTCTACATTGCCCTTCAATACTTCAGTATTTACCCCTTTGTTCTTGCCCTTTCTAAATATTTATTGCCTTAACAAAACAAACATTTTCCGAACCACGAACAACAGAGCTAAATTATAGTGATTTATCAAATTCGGACTAAACCATGAATCAAATAATTAACTGAACATGCTAACTATACTAATGAGCGATTTGTACTAAGAAACTTAGACAAAGTATAGTTACTGAAACTCTAGACTAAGGGAAAGAAAGTAGAATTTTTAAAAGAACAACAAAGTGAAAACATTAGAAAAGGGAAAGGATTAAACCTATTTGAGTTAATTCAGAATAATGGCACTGACTCTGGTGAGCTAAAATTAAACCTTAGCAAACAAACACGGATTCCGGCATGCACGAGGAATTAGCATAGGCCGTCAAAGATGAGTTGACCGGGCTCCGGTTATATTTCGCAATGGATCAAAACTAACCTAAAACGGTTGATCTTGTCAAGAGAAATCGATTCGTGTGAGTTTCAAAACCAAAACGAACAAAAAATTACTACGGAAACCAGCAAAATGTGAAACTAGGTTTTTTAACTTCTTAGATCTAAAATTCGTGAAGTTGAAAGGATTTTTGAAGGAAGTAATTTCGGGATTAGGAATGAGGAGGCGAAGGAGATTGTGTGGTAACGATTTGGGATTGTTTAGAGACTGTCCACTGCCGTGGGAAAATTTTCGGAGGCGGCTCTGAGAAAGAGTGAGAGAGCTGAGAAATGAGGGGAATCTCTAGGGTTTTGGGGGTTAGGATACCGGTTTGGACACTTATATGTGAGATGAGAGGTGAGTTCCGGACCGTAGGATCAGGGGAGATCAAGAGTTGAGATTAGACGAGACCAAAACGATGTCGTTGTGGTAATTGAGGGGTTAGACCGGGTATTGGGTTTGGGCTGGGACGGAATGCGGCAAAAATTGGGCTTGAAACAATGGTGCAATCCAATTTTTAGCTTAACAGCCTTTTCTTTCTTTCCTTTAAGTCTTTCAAAAATAGCCACATTAGTTCTAATTGAATTTATTTTGCAAAAAAAAAAAAAAAAACAATTAGCATTTAAATTAATTAATTAAATTAACTTATTAAAGCTAATGTATATTTTTGTGATTTTTGTTTTAACATGCTTCTAACCTATGAGTAATTCTTAAATGCAATTAACACACTAAATGAAAGATAAAAATATTTTTGATAATTTTCATGGTTTAAAACATTTCTAAATAAGCAAGAACAATGTGGATAAATGCAAAACAAATAAAAAAAAATTTCTAAAATTCTATAAAAGCAATTAAAATTATTTTTGGACTATTGTTAGGAGTAACTTCCTATGTGGGGCAAAAATTAGGTGCTCACAGTTGCCCCTCTTTGCTCGAGAACATGAAGAGCTTTTGGGCAAAGATAAAGTAATCAATTACGTTTTCCTCGTTTGACACTCCATGTGAAGCAATTTTGAAAACATTTGACCGAACCCTGCTTCCGAGATTGCCTACATATCCTTGGCTATAAAGGAATCAGGTCGGAGTAGTTCTGGGAGTTTTGGTAGCTGGGACTACCGAAAAGCTGTGCTTTTAAAGCTTTTTGTTGCGGTTACTACTTGCTGAACTCCTTATTACACCAAAATTAACATGAAAATAGACTAAACAAGCCTATTGGCTATGAGTTATAAGATTTCTTCTATAAGTCTTTCGGAACTTGATCTTGAGTCTTGGCTGGTTCTTTATGCAGACTTTGATCTTAAACTTGATGTTTGCTAGCTACTGGTGCTAATTCATTCTTCTATGACTTTTGCTTATCAAAATGGAAAATGCAATGCTCGTGACCTAATTCATGTATTGAGTACTCCACGTCCCTTTATCCGCTTCTACATTTTGAATTCACTTCTTATTTTGGATTGAGACTTCTTCTCCCGATCATCTCAACCCTGTGCCTCGAGGTAAAACCTGCTCAGACACTAAAATAAACAAATGAACAAAATTTTTCTGCCCCAATTTTCACTAGGAAAATTTTGTGAGTTATTTGTGATAAAACTCTATACTAATTCATTATTGAAAGCAATAAAAGGCTAGGATTTGTGTACCCTGGGAAAACAGAGGTTAAGGAGTAGAAACCTTATGTCAAAATGAAATTAACCAGGGAATGGAAACCTTATGTTGGAGAAAGGACTAGGGAGTGACGACCCTATGTTTAAAATAGATTCAACTAGGGAGTGGAGACCCTATGTTGGAAAAGGAGACTAGGGAGTGGAGACCCTATGTCTAAAATAAAATCAATTAAGGAGTGGAGACCCTATGTTGAAAAAGTGACTAGGGAGTGGAGACCCTACGTTGGAAAAGTGATTAGGGAGTGAGACCCTATGTCTATTATAAAATCAACTAGGGAATGTGGACCCTACGTTGAAAAGCGACTAGGAAGTGGAGACCCTGTGTCTAAAATAAAATTAATTAGGGAGTGGAGACCATATTCTGGAAAAACGACTAGTGAGTGGAGACCCTATGTCTAAAATAAAATCAACTAAGGAGTGGAGACTCTATGTTGGAAGAGAGACTAGGAGTAGGGACCCTATGTCTAAAAATAAAATCAACTAGGGAGTGGAACCCTATGTTGGAAGAGAGACTTGGAAGACCCTATGTCTAAAATAAAATCAACTAGGGAGTGGAGACCCTTTGTTGGAAAGGATACTAGGGAGTGGAGACCCTATGTCTAAAATAGAATCAACTAGGGAGTGGAGACCCTATGACTAAACTAAAATCAACTAAGGACTGGAGACCCTATGTTGGAAAAGTGCATCTAAAGGGTCAAAGACCCTATACTACCATGATTTGGAACTTTCTTTCTTTGCTTTTTCTTTTATTGAGAGAATGAGTAAAATGTGGGAAGGAATTCGGAGAAAACTTCCCTTTTGGGGTTACTGCTGCAGCAGAGCTATTTTAGTTTCCTTGCAGTTTCCTTTTGGTTGTACCTATTTCTTGTAAGGTTGCTTTTGGATTGCATCTATTTTTCCTATTTTTTCAAACAAAGAACAATTTGTCAGTTTGAAATATTGGCTAGGTCGTTGATGACGATTTCAAATTGCAACTAGTTGTTTCCTGGATATCATTTGCATTTCTGGCTCTTTGCTTTTCCAAAATTTACCATGACGGTTGGTAGCATAAGACCTAACCTTTTCAACTTCACTTTCGCCCTTGTAGGCACTTCAATTTGACTTCTTTCTTTCAAGAGTTTTTGATTATACAACATCAGCCACCATGGCCAGTCAGGGTTAACTTGATGCCCCTGCCGAGGTTGGGTGCTTGTTTTACATATTAGCTTGTATCAAATGAGAGCCTTGTAAATCAGTCTTGCCATCCCTTCTTTACCTTAGTTTTTGGAACAGATTTAAACCGAAAGAGATTTAAGGAAAAACAAATAGTGGAATAGACAATGAATTTAAACAAGAGGTATCCCTTCCGGGGAAAGGAAAGAAGGACTTATCTGGAGTACGTGCGGACCTCAATGAACATGACATGCCTTTTAGATTGGACGCTTGATTTGTGTAAACCATCCGACTCTCAGAAATTCATCACAACTTTTGCCTCGAAACCGAGAAACCTTGCCTAGGACTGTGTGGATGCCAATGGCTGTGAAGATCCTCTTTTCGATCAGTAGTGCCCTTTGCGGGTTTTCACCAACTGACCTCTCTCATTTCTCTTCTCACCATCGCCTTATAGTGCCCTTTGCGGGTTTTCACTAACAAGACTCTGTCATTTTCATTGTCTCTGCTCGCCATCCCCCGATGGTGCCCATGATGATTTTCACCAATAAGACTCTCTCATTTTATTTCTCTCATTTTGGTTGCATCAGATCTCAGTGTCTGTATCCTTCTCTCGTTGATTGATCGGAAGGACTTGAAAAAAGATTTGGGTAAAAAAGATTTGGATTGATTTACAACTTTGGAACTTTTCAGGCGAGACCATTGCCGCACCATTATAATATCACCCCAGTTTCAACTTTTCGGGAAATGAGGATTTTTATTTTGATGTGACTGAACCCCAGAGAGA
Organism: Nicotiana obtusifolia; assembly: GCA_002018475.1. Lineage (NCBI taxonomy): Eukaryota > Viridiplantae > Streptophyta > Magnoliopsida > Solanales > Solanaceae > Nicotiana > Nicotiana obtusifolia. The sequence goes on from MCJB01049975.1 coordinate 22,941, forward strand.
GGCTGTCTACGTATCCTTTTGGAATCAAGTCAAACGTAGTTCAATGAACTGTTTGGATTTTTTTTTTACATAACATCTTCGGGTTCCAAAGATGCTAATCAAATAAAGGTAACCGGCTCAAAAGGGTTAGCAAAAGGGTTAATGATGTTTAGATAGAGAGAATGAAAGCCTTCGTCATCCCAATCGGAGCATGTTAAAGATATGAAAAAGGGGTCAAACATAATACCTTTTGATTGCGTCTGCATTGATAGTTGTCTCAGGATCATTTCCCCCGATATCTCTCAAATATAGTGCTCCCTTTGGCAACACTCTTTCTTATAATATACGGACCTTTCCAATTTGGAGCAAATTTTCCTTTGGCTTCTTCATGATGTGGGAGAATACGTCTCAGAACGAGCTACCCTACTTCAAATTTTCTAGGCTGCACTTTCTTATTGCAGGCATGAGCTATCCTTTGTTGGTACAACTGCCCGTGGCAAACAGCGTCATTCGCTTTTCATCAATCATGGTCAACTGTTCCAGACGGGTTTTGACCCTTTCTTCATCCTCGATCTCAGCTTCTACAATGATCCAAATAGAGAGAACCTCAACTTCTGCAGGTATTACATCTTCAGTGCCATAAACCAATAAGTAGGGCGTGGCCCCAACTGACGTGCGCACGGTTGTGCGATACCCCAATAGTGCGAAGGGAAACTTCTCATGCCATTGTCTGGAACCCTGAATCATTTTCTTGAGGATCTTCTTGATGTTCTTGTTTGCCGCTTCAACAGCTCCATTGGCTTTTGGCCGATAAGGGGTAGAATTACGATGCGTGATTTTAAATTGTTCGTATATCTCCCTCATCAAATGGCTATTCAGATTTGCAGCATTGTCTGTAATGATAGTTTTAGGAATACCAAAACGACAAATAATGTTGGAGTGCACGAAGTTCACCATTGCTTTCTTGGTGCTGGCTCAGAAGGTAACCACTTCGACCCATTTTGTGAAATAATCAATGGCAACCTAGATGAATCTGTGCCCATTTGAAACTTTTGGTTCGATTGGCATAATAACATCCACGCCCCAAGCAACAAACATCCAAGGTGCTGACATAGGATGTAACTCTGAAGGCGGTGCATGAATCAAGTCACCGTGTATCTGGCACTGATGGCATTTCCAGACGAAACTGAGACAATCCTTTTCCATGGTCATCTAGTAATAACCTGCCCGGAGGATTTTCCTTGCAAGGACATATCCATTCATGTGAGGCCCACATACTCCGAAATGCACTTCATTCATGATCTTTTCAGCTTCTCGGGAATCTACGCACCTCAATAGATTCAGATCTGGAGTTCTTTTGTATAGGACCTCGCCACTAGAAAAAAACTACTTGCAAGCCTTCTAATAGTTCTCTTTTGATCTCCACTGGCTTGCTCGGGATATTCTTTTGTTTTCTAAAACCTTTTGATATTATGGTACCATGGCTGAATATCTGACTCCATTTCGATTGCATTACAATAACCATGCCTTTCTCAGACTTGAATTTCCAGCGCGTAAATATGACAATTACCCGATTATAGCAACATTGAGGCTAAATTTGCTGATGCATCTGCTAGCTCATTATGGAATCGAGGAATATACCTGAACTCGACGGACCTGAACCGTTTACTAAGATCTTCTACGTGTTGCATGTATGGGATGAGTTTGATGTCTCAAGTTTCCCATTTTCCTTGGACTTGCCGAATGATCAAATCGAAATCTCCCATAATTAACAATTCTTCTATATCCATATCAACTGCCATGCTCATGCCCATGACGCAAGCTTCATACTCGGTTATGTTATTTGTGCAAAAGAACCGAAGCTGGGCTGTTGCCGGATAATGCTGCCCTGTGGATGAAATCAGAATTGCTCCAATCCCGACACCTTTTGCATTTACAACTCCATCAAAGAATATTTTCAAAGTATTGGTGGCCTCTAGCATTACTTCAATTGAGTTCACTTCCTCGTCTGGAAAATACGTGGTTAGGGGTTGGTATTCATCGTCGACCGGGTTCTCAGCTAGATGATCCGCCAAGGCCTGAGCTTTTAGCCATGCGAGTGACATAGATGATGTCAAATTCTGTGAGCAGGATTTGCCATTTTTCCAACCTTCCTGTAGGCATCGGCTTCTGGAATATATATTTCAGAGGATCCATCCTGCTTATGAGGTATGTGGTGAGCCAGCAGATAGTGTCTGAGCTTTTGGGCAACCCAAGTTAGGGTGCAACAAGTTTTTTCTAACAAAATGTATTTGGCTTCATAATTGGTGAACTTCTTGCTCAGGAAATATATGGCTTGCTCCCTCTTCCTAGTCACATCGTGTTTCCCCAATATACAGCCAAAAGAATTTTCCAAGACTGTCAGGTACAAGAACGAAGGTCTTCCTGGCTCGGGTGGAACCAAAACTGGCGGGTTTGACAAGTATTCTTTAGTTTTATCAAAATCTTCTTGACACTCCTCTGTCCATTTGATCACCGTGTCTTTCTTTAACAGTTTGAATATGGGCTCACAAGTGGTAGTAAGCTGCGCGATGAATCTGTTGATGTAATTCAGTCTCCCTAACAGACTCATAACCTCTTTCTTGCTCTTCGAGGGTGGCAAGTCCCGAATAGCCTTTATCTTTGTTGGGTCTAACTCAATGCCCTTATGGCTGACTATAAATCCCAGGAGCTTTGCGGACGGAACTCCGAACGCACATTTAACTAGGTTCAATTTCAAGTCATAACTGCGCAGACGCTCAAAGAATCTCCTCGGATCTCGCACATAGCCTTCCTGCATTTTGGATTTAGTGATCACATCATCCACATACACCTCAATTTCCTAGTGCATCATGTCATGGAAGATGGCAGTCATAGCTCTCATGTAGGTTGCCCCGGCATTTTTCAGACCAAATGGCATGACCGTGTAACAGTAAGTGCCCCAAGGTATGGTGAAAGCCGTTTTTTCTACATCTTCTTCATCCATCAGAACCTGGTGATACCCAGCATAACAATCCACGAAAGACTGTATCTCATGTTTACCACAGTTGTCAACAAGGATATGAATATTCGGCAGCGGGAAGTTGTCCTTTGGACTCGCTTTGTTCAAATCCCGGTAATCAACGCATACTCGGGTTTTCCCATCTTTCTTGGTACCGGAACCACGTTAGCCAACTACGTGGTGTATCGGACCACTCGAATCACACCAGCTTTCAGTTGTTTGGTGACTTCTTCCTTGATCTTATCACTGATATCCGTTTTGAACATTCTTTGCTTCTGTTGGACGGGTGGATAACCGGGATATGTAGGCAATTTATGTACCACCAGATCAACGCTTAGCCCTGGAATATCATCATAGGACCATGCGAACACGTTTTTTGAATTCAAACAAAAGTTGGATTAATGCATCTCTAGTTCTTTCATCAGCGTGAATGCTTATGATGGTTTCTCGGATCTCTTCTGGATTGCCCAAGTTGAATGGCTTTGTTTCATTTAAGTTTGTCTTAGGCTTATTCTCAAATTGTTCCAATCCTCGATTTATTTCCCTAAAAGCCTCATCTTTATCATATTCTAGTTCTTGATTCATTATTTCACAGTTACACAGCATTTTAGGATCTGAGCATGAAAAGGAAAAGATAAGAAAAATAGCAAGATCAGGACAAAAAGAAAGAAATGAATGAAAATATTGATTCCATTTTATTGAATTGAAGATATGAAGGTTTACATCAAAATTAAATGACAATAACGTAAAAATATTCGAGTTGCACCCTGAAATAACTTGTAATGTAGAAGAAATAGCAAGACTAGACTACCAGGACTCCCGTCTGACGGGGAACGGGGTAGCTTTCCAATTCTGGATTTGGCATCCGGTCCCATATACTGCAATTCAGCACTGCTCGTGCCGTCCCCTGGCTGGACCATGTGAGACTCATATAGCATTTGTTTCAGAGATTCACAAATGTCATAGATTTCTTCGGCCGTGAAGGCCTCTTCTTCTTCTTCCACATACTTTGGTTTGACAAAATAATTGGGCGAGGCGTGGAATGGGCTGGGACAAGACCCACCCTTTTTCTTTGCGCTTATCAGCCCATTTTCTATCAACCATTGTTTCTCAGAAACCTACACCGAAAAACTTTTTATTGGCAGTTGAAATAATAGGTTCAGTGATACCCTGCAGAGACAAACCAAGCCCCTTTCCGAGCTTGTACCCATGTCTAATCATTTGAGTGGCGACCATGACCTAAGTTTAGACAAGCTAGGTTGAAGTAATGGGGCCCCTTCTCACATTAGTCAACGACCACAACTTCGAAAGCTTGGTATACAATATGTTCACTGCCTTCCCTAGCTTCAAGACACGGGACTGAAGGGTCCCTGTAGATGGACTGCTCGTCCTCTCTTTGGACAATAATTTCTTGATTATCATATTCAAATTTGACCATTTGGTGGAGAGTGGAGGGAACAACGCCTGCAGCATGAATCCATGGTCTTCCAGGAGGAAATTGTTTGAGGTTTCCATGTCCAAAACCTGAAAAGTCACCTCAAAATCCATGGGGCCGATGGTCAGAATTAGATCAATTTCTCCTATAAGTGTCTCTTTTGAACCCATCAAAAGCTCGCACGCAGATATTGTTAGCCCGTATTCTTTCTATTCCAATCTCCATTCTCTGGAGTGTAGAGAGAGCGCAAATTTTCCCAAAACCACCATCTAACCTTACTCTCTTCACATAATATCCCTCGTATTTGACTAGCAAGTGGAGGGCTTTGTTGTGGGTGGCTCCCTCTAAGGGCAAATCATCACGGCTAAAGGAAATTCTATTGACCTCAAAGAATCTTTTTGCCACTCTCTAATTGTTCCACAAAAGTATCAACCGGCACATATGCTTCATTTAGTGATTTTAGGAGCACCTTCTGGTGTTCGTCTGAACTCAGCAATAGAGATAAGAGTTAAACTGGAGAGGGAGCCTTCCGGAGTTGGTCAACTATTGCATATTTTGAAGTTTTCATCTTTCTGAGGAACTCTTCTGCTTCCTTATTGCTGACAGGCTTCTTGGATGGCAACCGTTTATCCTTGTTCAATTTGGACTTCTTTATCTTTTCCGAGTTATGGTACTTCCTAGACTTATTCATTTCATTCACCTCTCTCATGACCTCTTTCCCCTTGTAGGTAACAATGGTTCTGTTGTAGTTCTAGGGGATTGCGGTAGGATCTTTCATAGGGCTCTGTAGTGCGCGACTGATAATCACGGGCTCAGTCAGCCTTGGTAAAATTACGGGCCCACGCACCACATAGGTCCCCTTTGACACATATAATCTTGGCACATATTACCTTCCTTCCTCGAATTTCTTGGGAGTATTCAGGATGAGAGGTTCTTTCCTCGAGACCTTAGGAACATAAAGAACCTCATTTTTAGCAGGTGCTGCCCCAGTCTTTGTTTCACCAACTCGAGGAACCAGAATGACTTTCTTCTCGGTTTTGGCCTGTTTTGCTGCCACCCTGGGTCTTGCCCTGAATCGACGATGGCAATGATGGCTTTCAATGCTGGATCGAACTTCTCGTCATCAAAAATCATTCCAATAATCGGCCCATTGTGTGAGCTGGTAATAGAATGTTGGTCACATGAGGGACTTCCTCATCCCTCAACACAACTCTTTTTTTTTTCTATTGGACTTTCAACCGCCCTTTTGAGGGTCCAACAGTCCTCTATATCATGTCTCTCTACTCTTGAATGGTAAGCACACCTGGTACCGCCCTGGTATGATGGGGATTCGGGGTTTAGCCGATTCAGGGGTAACGGTTGCAACAGACCCAGCTGGATCAACTTCTAGAGAAAGCTGGAGTAAGATTCACCAATAGGGATGAAATTGTTTCTCCTGGGAGGCTCATGAGGGTGTGGGTTATGTTGATGTGTGTTTTATGGTGGACGGGGGGTTATACAGAGCTTGGTAGGGATGGTTATTTCTGGGAAGTGGAGTTCGGGCTTAATTATAATGCTGTTGTGATCTGGCGTAAGGTTGGGCATTCATCACCGCATAGTGGGGTGGTGCTACGGCATAGGCAGCGTCTTGGTGTGGATAATAGTGCTGTGAGGTTCTGGGCGGCATGTAAGAGCGGTCAAATGATTGACGAGGCCCTCGTGATCTTGAAGCCATCATGGCTCCCTCCTCCCTCTTTTTACGATTGGTGAGACTCCCTGAAGCTATTTTGGATGGCTTGGGAGGTGGCTTTCAAGGCAGCTTGACTCAATATTCGGCTAGTTTTCAAATCGTTTTCTACCATTTTCCCAATTTTGATTGCCTAAGCAAACAGTTTGCCCATAGCGGACATCATGTTTTGAAATAATCAGCCTCTTGGGCCTGCAAGAAAATTGTAACCACTTCTATGTCATCCATCAGTGGTTTTACTCTGGCGGTCTGCTCGCGCCATCTGATAGCATATTCGCGAAAACTCTCTGCGGCTTTCTTTTTCAAATTAGAGAAGGAATTTCTGTCAGAGCTATGTCGACGTTGTACTGAAATTGTATGACAAAGTCTCGGGCTAGATCATCCCATATGTGCCAGTGGGAGATTTCCTAATCCATATACCATTCCGAGGCAATTCCTGTCATGCTTTCTCCAAAATAGTCCATCAACAACTCTTCTTTCCCATCAGCCCCTCGTAGCTGATAGCAGTATCTTTTTAGATGAGCAATGGGGTCTCCGTGCCCATCATAGTTCTCGAACTTTGGCATCTTGAAGCTGGCAGGTAGATAAATATTTGGGAATATGCATAAGTCTGAATAGGACACACTTTTGTGGCTGCTCAGTCCTTGCATGTTTTTTTAGACTTTGCTCCAACCTTTTCATTTTTCGAGCCATTTCTTCCTGCTCAGGTTTCCTTACTACCTTGTCCAATTGGGGACTCATATTATGGTGGTTGAGCATATGAGTCTGGAGTAACATGATTTATGTCCGGCTGAAATAGTGGGCCCTAAAAAGTGAATGTTGAAGGCTCAAAGCATGGCCTGGGCATGGTTGGTTGTGCCATGGTGAAGACCGATGGTGCAGAAACCACCGTTGACGGTGCTCCAGAGAACGGTGCCTGGGGGCGAACCACAGAAGGCATAGTAGAAGGGTACCCAAATGGGACAAATGGATTTTTCATGGGGATGTTATTGGTTCTGACTGTCATTGGGACCAGCTCGGGGAAACCGGGGATGGTGCTTGGCGGTTCTCTACCGTTGGACCAGGAAGCCCACATTTCCAACATGCGAAGACGTAACATCTTGTTTTCTTCAGTATTTGCCGTCTCTGATTGTGAAATAGCCGGCTCAGGGCTATCCTCAGTGTTAATGATGCGCAGATTGCTTTCCGAAGCCATTGAGATCTTTCCTTTTGATCTTGTAAAATAGGGGTGAGAAGCCAGATTTCCGATAAAACCAACCACCTTAACAAGACCTACTTGATTGTGCACACAACACCCTTGTCAGTTTGAGACATTTAACAGATAGGAAATCGCACATTGGGGGATGCAATGCACCTGGACAGTTAAACGTTTCTAAAATGTTTTGGCCCTAATTGCGTGTTTCATCCCGGCTTTTACTATCTCTTTTACCCTATAGCTCTTTTCTTTTATTCACTCACTTCATATCTTGATTTTCTCTTTTTTTGTTTTTTATCATATTGTGGTCTTTCACTTTCTCCTTTTTTTATAATTATTAGATAGGGTTATGATTGCATCCGATGGGGATTGTCTACGTATCACGACACCGCATGAATCAGACCATTACGTAGTTCAGGAGAATAATTGTGAAATGAAAGAAAAGAAAACTTTTGGGTTTTTCTCAAAATTCCATTAACACAATATTTTGGTTTTTCTATTACAAGGACTCGGACGTACTGATGACTAAAAGAGAAAAGAAAACACAGACTCAAAACAAAACAAAAAACAGACTCGATACAGACAAAAGGGCAAGCAAACTCAAGATAAATGCAGACTGAAAAGCCGAAAAATCAAGAATACAAAAGAGCCTCAAATGCTACTTCGGGGGCCCGCGGGACATCAGCGGGTCTCAGCGCGGGCCTGCGTGCAATCTCTTCCTGGAGGAACTCTAGATCGGCCATCACCTGGCGAGCAGATGACAGCACTGAGGTAAAAAAACATAGATCTGGTCAAACCCTCACATTCGTGGCATTTCATGGAAGTGTAATTGGCTATTTCTTTGATTCTCATTCTAATAAAACCTTTTTCTTAGAGAAAGCGTCCAATTTGCTGTGCACGAGCTTCCAGCACCTGCGTGGCTTTGTTGTTTTGGTCTTGCAACTTCTGCACGCTCTCTTCTAATTGGTAAATCAATGCATAACAACGTTCTCTTTCTTTTTTGAAATCCTTTGTCTGCCGAACCATTTCATTTTTGAGGGCGGTTAGCTTTTCCCTTAAAATCGTGATTCCTCTATCATATCTTTGTTTCAATTGACGGGTTGACTTTGCTTGTTCTTCTACAATTTTGCCAACTTTGCTCGAGCTTTTGCCAAGTCTTCCTCGGCCTTGGTCAAATCAACTGCGTAATCATGCACTTTTCACCTCAAATTGCTTATGATTCTTTCATCCCTCTCGCTTCTCATTGGCGTTTCGACGACTATTTTCATTTTCAGGATCTGAGCTTGAAGGGCTTCATTTTCCTGGGCCAATCTTTTCTTTTCCCCTTCATCCTCAGCAGCTTGGAACCCACTATCAAATTTAATGTTTCTGATTTGGTCTTCTAGTTTGCTTATGGTAGTCCGGTATTCTCTCTCTTTGGCTAACCAAACCTACTATTCTTGTGCTGCATCAACAAATTCTTGGATATGGGCCTTTTAGCCGGCCTTGCAGATTCGTCATTTGTTGCGACTCTCTTCCCATACCAAGCGACATAACTCGGTAAAACTTTGCCCTTGGACAAATCGTGTACTCGCCCAAATTTGGCGAACCACGTTTTCAAGAAATTGGGCATCAGAGCGGATTTCAACCATATGAGTACTAAGATCTTCATCTCTAAGGACCGTTTGGCATCTTCCAAGTTGTCTCAAAACTCGATACGGGGCATAGGGCTGGATGCTTCGGAGAGCCATCAGAAGGAAGTATGGACCAGTGGCGGGCATGTAAATAATCTCATCAACAGGGAGCCAATCCAATGTCCACTCTATCTGATCCGCGGTTATATAAAGAAGGCGGGTGATCCAATCTTTGAACCCTTCTAGAATTTCAAATCCTGTAGCTCGTGTACCAATTTTTTCAAAGTAGTTTTTCCCGGTAGAACCGTAATTCATGTATTGGGGATGGTGATAAAGGTGCTCGATCATCCACATTTGTAATAACATATTGCACCCTTCGAAAAACCTGACTCCGGCCTTACAAGATGTGAGGGCTCGGAATATATCTGACACAATCATGGGTGCGAGGGTACTTTTGGCCTGCGTAGTCAAAACGTGGACAACTCTGACTATACGCAAATCACTATGCCCATCTTCTCACGGAAATACCAGAAGGCCTAAAAAAGCCACCATGAAGGCAAAGCATCTATGCGTCTCCCATTTTGACCGCTTTCCTTTACCGTAGAGTCCATTTTCTGGGTCCTCGAATCCTCTTAAGTGCCCGTATCACTGGTATATAAAGTGAAAAGTGCAAGCTCCAACTGCTAGACCTTCTGTCTTGATTTGTCTGCTTATTTTTAGTAGGTCTAGAAATTTGTGGGGAGTAACGGTCATTAGAGACACAAAGTACTTGTATCTTAATCTTTCTGTACTCCCGGTATATAACCCGTCATTTCTTCTAGAGTAGGTGTAAGCTTAAAATCTGAGAAGTGTAAAACATTGTGAGCAGGGTCCCAAAATGACACTAATGCCTCTATTAAATCACTTATAGGTTGAATCTTTAATAGTCCAGTGAGCGCCCCCAGGTATTGATTGACTCTGTCTCGTCCCTGTTTTCCCAAATCCTCCCACCACATGTGGAGTGCTAGTGAAATATGATCCATAATCTTCACCGGTAAATTCTGAATAGTGGTCATTCTGCACATTTTTAAAAATTAAGGTGGCTAGGTTAAAACATGTGAATTTTATTTAAAATATTTTTCTTATATTTTTCTTCTTTTACTTTGAAAATCGATCAGACTAATTTTGCAAATACGACCCTTCAGCACTTGCACAGAAAGATTCTAGGGTTGTGCTCGCTAAAGGGCCAAAACTTGGAAAAATGACCATAGGTGGCTATTCTTGCAAAACGGCCGTCCGGCATCCCGTTGGGACATTCTAGCTATTTGGACAAAAATAGCATCGCCAACTTTATCGATGACAAAATGCCAGCATTTCATATTTTTGGATATATTTTGCAAAAACAGAGCTGAACCTGATGAAGGTTGCCTACGTATCTCACATCCGGTGAGAATCAAACCTACGTAGTTCGGTAAGTTCTGAGGCAACAGGGAAAGTTATCTTATTTTTAAAATGACTTTTTTCTTTTTCTTATATATTTTTCTTTGTAAAATTTCGGCAGACTTTCGGAATTTTTCAAATATCTAGATTTTTCATAACCGGGTAAATTTTCTCTTACCTACCTCACTCTTGGGTTTTTTTTTTTTGATTTTCTTTCCCTACTCTAGAAGCCGGTCAAACATGCGAGCTGAAACAAACAAATGCACAAGTAGCATGTAAAATGCATCACGATGGTCTTTTAATTTGGGTACACTTGTCCTAGACGGACCCAACCCATGTGTTGAGTCCCGAAAATAAAATGCACGTGATGCAAACAAACATTCCTACTAGGGATCCGGCATGAGGCTATGTTATTCTAGGTTTGAATCCTGGGGTGTGTTGTTCTAGACCTGGCTTATCCGAGCGGACAATTCGAGCCGGGGGGAACGTACCAGAAACTAAAAGGTCATCCGGCTTTGTAACTAATCCGATCCTCGTTCTAAATTATTGGTATGACACTAACAGAAAAGAAGCCATGCCAGCGTGCACATTCCAAAAGAATCAGAAGACTCAAAGAGAAAAAGGGTTCAGTAACAGTTTATATATACAGTTCACAGAATATCAAAGCGATAAAAAGAGATATTTAGCACATTAGGCTCAAACACATAAAAATCAGATAAATAAAAGACAAAAGCCAAGTATAACAGTTATTCTAAGCTTGAATTCTGAACCCTGAACCAGAGATTCTGGGTTCGATCCCCAGTAGAGTCGCCAGAGCTGTCACACCTCCTTTTTCCGAGGGATAGGGAGTTTTTTCAATTAAAGTGACATTATTTGAAATGGGATTATTTATTTGTCATGACCCAAGCCGGAGGGCCGCGACTGGCACCGGACCCGACTCAACGGGCACCGGCGTACCCTTCATCTAACTTTCCTTATTATCTATAAGGCTTGTCATATGCATATAATCTCGAACAATAATTATAGTGACCCGAGATATCATGCCATGATACGTACATACTCATATACATAATATGGCCAACAAGGCTGCAATCCAAAACCATAAAACAAAATACATACGTTTGCCGACAAGGCAATTCAACTGTACATAAGTCAACCCATCACTTGTCTATGCATAAATTGACAATTGTCTATGAGCCTCTACAAAAACGTACATAATGCAACCTATGTCAGAACAGGGCCCCGACATGCCCATAATGCCTATAACAAAATGCATACCGAGACTACGGCAAGTCCGAAGGATGGATCTCGCCAATATCCGCTGAACTGGATAGCCTACTGTAGTGGGGGAGCCTCATCTATCTGTCTGTCCGGACCTGCAGCACGACATGCAGCATCCACAAATAAAGGGACGTCAGTACGGATAAAGTACTGAGTATGTAAGACAGGAAACATAATGCAAGAACAATAATAAGCATCAGGGTAAGAGACATACAACCTGTACCATCTGAATGCCTCTGAGGGCGACTAACCATGTCATGCCTGACATGCATATGCATATACATATATTTCTATCCTTTTGAAAACCATCATATACATATATACGCCTCTGTGGGACTCATCATCATCTCATACATATGCCTCTTTGGGCCTCCTCATTATCANATGCTGTACTCCTGTACACTCATATTACCTTGTTTAAGGTTCAAGAATTTATCAGCTTTGGCTCGTCGTACCTCAACTGGCAGGTAATGACGAAGAAATGCCTCAGAAAATTCTTTCCACACAGGTGGGGGAGCATTTAGACCCCTGGATCTCTCCCAACTATCATACCAGAAAACTGCTAGATCCCGTAATCGATAAGAAGCCAACTCTACTGCCTCCGTATCACTAGCATGCATAACCCGCAGTATACGGTGAACCTGATCAATAAAAGTCTGCGGGTCCTCCTTGGGGTCTGATCCGGTAAACACTGGAGGATCTAGATTGATGAAATCCCGTACTCTTGCACTGACCGGTTTATCAGTAGCACCGGTATTTTGCCTCTGAGCCTGAGCAGCTACCAAGCTGGTCAGCAATTGTACTGCACTCCGCATATCCTGGTCTGTAGTACCAGATGGAGGAACTGGAGATGCTGGATGCCTGCTTATATCCTCTGGTGGAGAAGGAGTAGATGAGGTCTGCGATGGCATCTCGCTCTGAGGCTCACTATGGCCTGCTCTGGCGGGAGGCACCTGACTGGTACCCTCTCCCGCAGCTAAATCAAGGCGCCTACTAATCTCTTGCTTCCTAGTCGTTGGCATCGCTGAAAAGAACATGGTTAGTATTAGAAACGAATGCTTACGACTCAGCTCTGCGCACGATCTAGATTCAGGAAAAAGGTAACAATCCTAAATGTCATGCAGCCTCCTGATTATAAATGTGGCGCGCTACACATCCATAATCAAGACTCTACTAGACACGGCTCATAGACAACCCCTAGGACAGACCTGCTCTGATACCACGTTTGTCACGACCCAAGCCGGAGGGCCGCGACTGGCACCGGACCCTACCCTACGGGCGCCGGCGTACCCTTCATCTAACTTTCCTTATTATCTATAAGGCTTGTCATATGCATATAATCTCGAATAATAATTATAATGATACGTGACATTGTACCATGATACGATCATACTTATATACATAATATAGCCAACAAGGCTGCAATGCAGAACCATAAAACAAATTACATACATTTGCTGACAAGGCAATTCGACTGTACATAAGTCAACCCATCACTTGTCTATGCATAAATTGACACTTGTCTATGAGCCTCTACAAAAACGTACATAATGCAACCTATGTCAGAACAGGGCCCCGACGTGCCCATAATGCCTACAACAAAATGCATACCAAGACTGTGGCAAGTCCGAATGATGGATCTCGCCAATATCTGCTGAACTGGGTAGCCTACTGTGGTGGGGAAGCCTCGTCTATCTGTCTACCTGGACCTGCAGCACGACATGCAACGTCCACAATAAAGGACGTCAGTACGGATAATGTACTGAGTATGTAAGACATGAAACATAATGCAAGAACAATAATAAGCATCACGGTAAGAGACATACAACCTGTACCATCCGAATGCCTCTGAGGGCGACTAACCATGTCATGCTTGACATGCATATGCATATACTTATATTTATATCCTTTTTAAAATCATCATATACATATATACGCCTCTGTGGGCCATCATCATCTCATACATATGCCTCGGTGGGCCTCCTCCTCATCATACCCAACTGATCAGTGGTTGCACAATAGGTGCCATACCCGGCCGACTATAGCGCGGCTCGGTAGAGTAACATAGCTGTTGACTATAGCGCGACTAAGTAGAGTAAAACATATACATATGTATAGTTGCACAATAGGTGCCATACCCGGCCGACTATAGCGCGGCTCGGTAGAGTAAAATAGATAATGCATGCTGGACTCATAAGAGTCATACTACCATGGTGAAATAATAACATATCAATCCTCCCATAAGAGGGGAAACAATATACGTACTGCTACCTTCTAAGAGTAGAGTATCTTTGGGGTTCGTTCATTGCATTGTGTACAGTTAGAGTCATGCAAAAGAAGGAAAAGGATAGTCTCACATACCTTGCAATACTTTGCAATCTCAAGCTATGAAACTTCCACGACTTCTTAGTCTACAATAAGAGAAATGATACTACCGTTATCGTTCAGCCGTCGCAACTATTATGTATCGACTGTAACCTATTTTGCAATAAAACGGACAGCACCTCCCCTATATATATGACTTCACACAAGTCCAAACAGTCACCAAACAGCCACACAACATCAATAAGAATCATATTGAACTTCCCAAAACAGTCCACGCACAAGCCAATCACTTCATGCGTACAATGGCCACTATAGTCGTGTCAAACGATCCGGAAATGTTATGAACAACTATCAGGCCACAACCCTAAATATATATGGTGTTTCTCCACACCCTTCCTCATCCAAAATTCCACAAATCGTATAACACGCAGCTTTACAGCAACACAAAACAGTTCACAAAACAGTTCGCTACAATTGAATAACTCGAACTCACGGCTTCCGATCACCGTCCCGTGAGTTCTTACACACATAGAACGACTTACCAAGAATTAACAGTAGAAAAACTGTATTAAATAGATCAGTAAACTCACCTTGCTTGTTAGATAACTCAGCCCTTGCTTTGGTTCCTCAAACTCTAGGGTTTACCTTCAACTAGAACTTGAAAGAGGGAAAAATCGATTAGGGTTTGTTTGGGATTATTTTGGGGAGAGGTTGCAGGGGTTCTTTTAGGTTTTGAAGCTGTGAAATAATAGTGAATTATCTGGCTTTAGAAGCTTTTAAAATCCCTCTCTTAACCGACTTTGGGCTTTTAAATTTTTGCCCTTAAATTTTGGCAAGTAGGTGATGCACCTACTTGTCACCTACCAGCTTGCGCAGTTCTACGGAAATGCAATTATCTCAATACTCCGAGATTTTATTGACAAACGGTTTGAAGCATTGGAAACTAGACTCATAGACCTTTAATTTGGTAGGTATATCACCCCGTAATTCCTTGTAAATTGGGAGAAAATCGTAGAAACATTTGACCTAACGTTTGTAAAATTGTGAACCTTAGTTAGGACAACTTTTGTCGACTTTTGTTTCATAACTCGTTTGACTTCAAGACTTATGAAACGGATATCATATCATCCAAATACCTTAAACATGACCTCTTGGTGATGTTAACCACCTCTCGATTTTCCCAAAAACGCGAGTTACAACATCCTTAACTCGTTTATCTTCTAATACTTGTTAACCACCCTTATATACCTTTGCATCGTTTAAGACCAATAGGACTAAACTCTTATTGTCTCAAAGGTAATTCTCTTCTCGAACCAAGGTAGACTATCTTACGGTGTAATCTAACACGTACAAATATGGGTTATAACAGATTGTTCAAAAAATGATTTAAGAAAATACTACTTGGTCCACTTGCCGAACTTCGTGGCATGATCAACCAGTTTCGGGGCAATACCAGGTTCACGATCAATAAAAAATCAATGCCCCTCCCTTACTAAGAATTTTTCTTTGAGTGCAGGACTGATCAGAACCAAGAGGCGCCAGACAACACCAGAATCAATGCTAAAATTGCTACAACTCCATGAGCCCTTGATCCTCCTTTATTATTCACTTTGTTTCAGTCTCATATAGCTCAGGACTAACATTGAATCCTTTGCAGGTATACCGGAGCCAAGCCTCCATCAATTGGAGTGCCTTGTATATATCAAATCGTTTGTTCCGCCAATCAGAGTGCCTTGTACATATCAAATCGTCTACTTTGCCAATCAGAGCGCCTTGTACATATCAAATCGTCTACTTTGACAATTGGAGCACCTTGTACATATTGCACCGTCCGCTCTGTCAACCAAAGTAATTTGTATAAATTGCACCGTCACTCGCCGAATCGGAGATTCCAAATAGATCGTTACGAACCTCATCGCCAACTTCGCCAATTGAAGGATGGGCCAGTCAATTTCGTCACACGTTTCGTTGATCGACGATTGTGAATTAGTTCTGCAGTCAAGAGTATCTCTTAGGCATTCTTATTTATTCTCCTACTTCTACCTTGACATTTTTGACGTTTTATTTATGCAGCTTACATGTGACTTTACATTCAAATTCGAATACTCCATCGCATGGAGATTTAAATTTAGAGTCAAATACTCCTATCGTGCGGAGGTTCAAATTCAAATTCAAATACTCACATAGTGTGGAGACTTAAATTCAAGGTCAAATACTCCTATCGCGTGGAGATTCAAATTCAAAGTCGAATATTCCTATCGTGAAGAAATTCAAAGTCGAATACTCCTATCATGTGGAGATTCGAACTCTCCGACAAGTTTGAATGGTACACAGCCCGACAAACATCAAAGTCAAATTCAAACAGCCATCCCCGACATCCCAAATAATATTCTAGAGCTCGAACACTTCAGATTCAAACATCCCAACGTCCAAAGACCCCAAATAACGGTTAGTCGATAGCTAGGTATTGTTGTTCCTGCATATTTACATTAAATCATAACATATTCGCATTACGATATATGGGTATGTGTATTTTTCTTCTTGCATGTTTAAACACTACAATGTGGAACTTCCTCTGAGCAGCGAACCGGGTTGCACCTCTATGAGGGAAAACAGACTCATAAGTGAGCCAAGGATCCAGTCCCCAGCTCAATTCGATCAGTAGAACTCCAAATTGTAAAATCTTCAAGTCCTATAATCAAGATGCAATTCAGAGGTCAGTAGGCTTCAAAATCTCTCTAACTTGCGGTATCGTCATAACACGATACTAGGGCAATTACTACAAGCATAACTCCCTCTATATCATTCCAGAACTACATATAGCCTGATCCTCATTAGGTCTGAGGTATGTAGGCTATTCAAAGCTAGAATTCAGCTGTAGTCTCATAAGTCAAGGTCCTTCACAATTCCATACATCATCCCTGCAATATATTCATAGAGTCCAGAAAAAATTGGCCATTAGGTCAATTTCTGTGCTCGCAAACTCTTTTGTCATCTTCGATCAAAGAGGAGGAGCTGTTGACGATCAATTTTGTCCCTCCCCTTTTTACATTAAAGTTTGACATTTATTGATCAGCAATAAGTCTAGTGGATTATTTTAAATTAATAACGCCAATTTTCTCAAAATATAAGTAACATAATAAGTATAATAATAGTCAGTAATATTAATTCTATAATCAATAGTAATTTAGTCTTAAATATTAAATAAATTATACTACTTCTACTGCTTTAATTAATTAAACCAACTTTCATAATTTTATAAACCATATTACAATTAATTTAATAATTTTGTCTTATATTTGTAAATATATTACCTTTATTACTTTGATTAAAATAAATTAGTTTTTACAATTTAATAGACGAAGTATTACAATTATTTTGACTACCAATTAACTACAGTAATTAATTTAAAATATATTTGATAATTATATTTTATTACATTTTATTGGGATTAATTAAGTCTAATTAATTTAATTATAAAAAGGGGTGGAAGACTTAATAGGCTACAAATGCAATTGTTTAGTTTTAGTCCATGTGGCTATAATTTAAATCCCTATCCAGCTCAAATTTAGCTCAAGTACAGGACTAATCCCTCTCAACCCGGCCTGGTAACCCCCGTCATCGTCCTAGTTGGCAATCCATGCCATTCCTTTTTAACCAGTTACCACACGACACGTCACCCATCTCCAAGCATTGATTAAAGCCGTCAACAGTCCATAATTAATCCCTGCTTTTCTGTTATTTTTAAATCCTTTAGTGCTTTACCTCAACTGTTGGATCAAAATGATCCAACGACCCTCATGTTTCCATAATAAACCTTTTATCTATTTCTATCGTTAGAAAATCCGAAGCCATTGATCAAAATGATCCAATGACTCCCCTTTCGTCTATCATTTAATCCAGGGAAAGACGCCTAACACTAATCATTTTCCCCCACGACCGGCAACCTCTCTTTCCCTTTCCTCTTCGTTTTCTCTCAACCCACAGACCTCCATCAGTCATAAACCTTGCACAAATTCGTGCAAGGTCACTTGAATCAGCCAAAAACATCCCTACTATCTCAACCAACCGGGAATCTCGGTGAATGTTTCCCTTTTCATCACCCCAATTTGAATCCCAAATCTCTAAAACCCTGGAGCAAAAGATGCAAGCAAGAATCTCATAATTGCTTCCCTTGTTCGTTTGAATCAATGCATATAGGTTATGAATCTTGACCAAATCATCGCGATTCTTGTCCATAGGTAAAACGTAGAACCTCTGGACTTGAGCTTTGACCTATGGCCCTTTGCTCTTCAACAATCGACTTTTTCCACCATCTTTGTGCCAAGGTAAAAAGGACTCTGATTTCCCTCTGAACTCTTCCATTTTTACTATTTCTCTTTCATCATCCTTCGATTGTCACTTTTCACTATCTTTGTAATAAAGCCCTAAAGCTTCTGTGCTACCATAAATAGAGTTTTTAATGCTCTCATCAAACACATAGAGAAACATTAAAAGAACACAGAACTACTGTGAAGAATTCAGTGGTTCTCTAATTTTTTTTCTCTTTCTTTTTTTTGAGTTTGATTACTTTTACGTTGGTTGTGAGGTTTGATTATTAAACGGCCACAAATTATCCTCACTTGGTTTGCTGCTCCGAAGAAGGCCAGTGAACACTGACCTCCCTCTTTCATTCTTCGTTTAGATTTGTAGCTCTTTAATTTAGTGTTCTCTTTGTTAATTATCTGATGTTCATGATATACATCAGTAACATGTGACTCTTCTTGCTGTGTTTCTGCTTTTCATATCATTCTTGACTTTGAGTTACTGATGTTCTCTGATAGTTATTTTATCTTTGTGATTTTGGTAAAGCTTTGATAGTTGTCGAGCTCTATTTCTCATGACTTAGCTAATGAAAATGATTCTTCATTATTGTTAACCTTATAGGCAATCTTTTTTAGCCTTCATGTTAGTTGAACTAAACCCTATGCTAGTAATTAAATGTGGTTTTTCCTTGTTTATTGAGTAATAATCATATTCATACTATCTTGTTGACTAAGTTAACTGAATTATTTTCCTGAACTTTTCTTGATATCCTATTTATCTAGATGAGATTTTATACCTACAGCAATATACTATCTTGATCGTCATGCCTGTAATGTATGTTGCATTGATTTAGTTTAATGAATGATTCTCATTACCGGTCTTATTCATGTCATCATGTTAATCTGTTTACTTAGCTCGACAGCTCGTTTATGATACTGTAATGTTCTGCAAAATTAGGTTAAAATGATCCATGTATGTCTATTATGATAATTTGAAATAAAAAGAATCATATATTGAACTTGTCAGTAAACTTGCTTACATGTCCAAAGGGTAACATGATGTGATCTACTTTCCCTACTTTGGGCAACTACAAAATGAATGTCTTTATTTGTTATTTCATGACTATTTGAAAACAACTATTAGATAGCCCTCATTCATGATTCTGAATATTGTCTGTTTCTGGTAGTTTGAAACCCGATCGATTGTGTATTGTCATGATTAGATACCATACCTATTAGGCTTAAATGAGAACTAAAATAAGCCCTCCTATTCATGTTGATGCCCCGGTTGACCTAGTTGATTGGTATACTCTTTGGGAATTTTAATGAGGTTATTACCACAAGTGTTTAATAAAGTAAGGTCCTAGTTATGTGCATAATTGTTTTGAAAATTGTCACGATGTTTGTGACCTGTTCTAATGATCTGAACCTACTTAAGAAGTTTCTGAAGTACTGAACCTTTAGTTTAATTAATAAAACAAGTGCATATGCCCATATTTGTCCACTATTGATGCGTTAGACTACATAACATGACATTCTCGAAAATTGCAAATTATAAGTAATGGAGTTTATCTACTACCAGAAGATAACTAGCTATGTGTACTTTGAGAACATGGAACAGTAGTGATTCTCATGAATGCGTTGTACATATTGTGGTGGTTTAGAGCGACATTAGCGCCTTCTGTTACTATCAGTACTTTGATAGTCCACGTGTAATGACTTGTTCTTATATTCCGTGTTATGATAATTATTTTTCTGGTCAACATTGTGTTAGTCCTTAGTTTCTTATGGTCTGACACTCTAATGACGGCTATAATTCTTAATATGGTTGTTTGGCCTCAAGTTGGTTGTTTGGAAGGTTTTTTGATGAACCTTTTATATTTGTCCCTTCCATGTTCTATGTTGGTTGAACTGGTGAGTTAACATTTGTTTGTGCTCCAAACTTTGAGAAAGAATAATGGTCAATGTTCAAGGATATTTAGGTGTGAACTGACTTTGTCGTTGAGGGGTGATCAAGGATTTGGTACGTATTTTATACTCAATAGCGCTCATGTACTCGTTGACACCAGATTTTGGGATGTTTGTAGCAGTATTGTTATGGTTTTCATTAAATACTTGTGATATTTCCATTGTTAAGTTCATTCTACCACGTTTATTCAAATGCTTAGTTATTATATAGTTGTTGGATCGCTTGGGAAGTAGTGTTAGGCACCGTCGCGGTTTCGATGAGAGTTGGGTCGTGACAAGGGCTTTTGGATATTTTCCTTTTCTTGACATCTTATCATATGACTTTATCACAACTTAAAGCTTTCATATTCAATTCCTTCCAATTCATTTATAAGTGATGATGAGTACTCGATATCAGTTGGGCACCGACGTGCGATGATGATGTTGTAGATATGGTGTGGGATGATTTTCTTCTATGATACAAAGGCATACTACCTCTCTTTGTGAGGAGTTTCCATCTATTGTAGTCCCAGCGTTGGTGTTGTCCATAGGTTCTGGACCTTACACAGTTGTCGTGATGCTTCTGGTTGGTCTTGACGCGGTGTTGGTGCAGAGTGGTAGGGTGATTGCTTACATGTCGCGACAATTGAAATCCCATAAGAAGGATTAGCCGGTTCATAATTTGGAGTTAGCAGCTATTGTGCTTGTACTAAAGCTTTGGAGGTATTATTCATGAGATAGGTCACGCTGTTGTGAGGTGCTTCTAAGGAAGTGGTCATTGATGATGACGGTGTATTGTGAATTCAAGGTTGGATTTGTGTTTCTAGTTTTAAGGATTTGAGGGAGTTGATCCTTGAGGAGGCTCATATCTTGTGGTATTCTATTCGTCCAGGTGATACAGAAATCTGTCATGAATTAAGGCAACATTACCTTAGGGGGAGAATAAAGAAGGACATTGTTGGACATGTCTCGCAGTGTTTATATTGTCAGCATGTATAGTTTGAGAATTAGAGGCTGGGTGGTTTGCTTCGGAAGGTGGATATACTAGAGTGAAAGCGAGATCGTATCATTATGGATTTTGAGAGTTTGAAATGTTACGAGAAGGGTTTGCTTATCTACTAAGGAAATAAGAATGCTCGATAATTGTCTTGCTATGCAATACAGTCTTCAACCTCGAGTGTGTTGATTGATCTTGTAGTTGTTCATTGTATTTTGCAGCTTGTGGACGAGTGTACACTCGGGAGGAGTCATTCTTTACATAGTGGGAGTACCCATGGCAAGGTAATATAAAGATGTGGATATGAGGCTATACATGTGGGCTATCCCGTGAGAAGATTGGGTGTTCTGTAATTTCTTATGAAGTTCCTATGAAGAGTTTTACCTTCTCTCTAGTTGAATGTATGTACTATGATGTCGTTCTGGATCGCTTGAGAAAGATTGCAAGATTGTCACAAGGTTGAGTGTGCGTTAGGTTAGTTAATTGGGATGTATTATGGTTGGTACAACAACATGAGCTTATGAGAAATTCAGTTGAGTAACAGTGTGATATCATCATAGCTAAGAAATAGTCATTATAGGTTCTTGGATTATGCTATTGTGGCTTAAACCCGAATGAGGGAGCCTGCCATCAACGATAGTATCACATATTCATGTGTTATTGTAGATTATGGACCATAGGATACTTGAGGGGTAATTATGAATCAAGGAGGAAGACTTCGAGGATGATTCGAGGAAGGAATTGCTAGATGGGTGTTATAATTAACCTTATTGATATATGGACATTGTGGAATGACTTATCTTTGATGTTTCTCTGTGGATGTGGTGTACAAAGGGAAGTATTCGCTCGGTTGCTTCTATTTGGAGTATTTGTGTGCTAATAGAGAACTAGTCATTCGGCATAACTGGCTATGTATTTGGGAGTAGGACAAAGTGGGTGGCTCTCGTTAAGGTTATAATATGTTCAAGATTCAATATATGGTATCTAAGAGCTCCTTGATTTGTGTGTGACTAAGGATTTGAGATTTGTGTTGGGTTGTGTTGTGCTCTATTTTGCACAGGTCAAAATGAAATACAACTAGTGCTTCCTCTGTGGTTGATTAAAAAGAGTTGCCACCTAATATTTAAGGTATGCTAGGGTACCTATAAGTCCATTAAAATTATTATCCTAATGGTCGGCTAACTAGTGAGATTTGGGGAAAGGTTCTAGTTATTCAAAGGGGAAGGTGTCTGGCGTCACTTAAAATCTACCCGAGGTAGCTCCTTAAACTTAGGCAAGGTTTGGTGAAGGAAATATCTATATCCTAGTTTATTATTAGTTAAAGTTGTTTACTAGGACTCGCGAAAGTTTTGAATATTATTTGAAAAAGAACTCATCTTTTGAGAAAAGGTTGTGTATCTCCTTCAAAATGGTGATACTCATTTGTGAATCTTTATAGCTTGTAAAATAAGAGATTGCTTCAAAATATGCTATTTATTGAAAACGGGTATACCTTGTTTTGTTTTAGAAAAACTGCTCTAGTAGAAGCCCTTGTGTTTTTAAAACCGTTGGTGTTATTTCTTTCAAACTCGGTTGTATATGATTTCTCGTCGCTTTTGAAACAGTTCATGTATTATACATGATCAAGTTGGAGATTTTCCAAAGAGTATTTATTCCCATTTTTAATTTTTTTCGAATCTGCCAAAGCCTAAATTCACCGGAAACTTATTAGCGGAAAACATAAAAAAGAAAGCTGTATTTTTATTAAATAATTAGTCTCAAAATGTTAAACTAATAAGAATATCCCATTTCCCCGAACATTGGGCATTTTGGCTGATATGGGCTTGTCTTCACCTTAAAACGTTGAAACGGTTGAAGCAAGTTAACCTCATGATCCAAGTTACATTTCACGTATAAGTCTTGGTTTGCCTAATTCACCTAACAATCAAAATGTCGAAAGATATCCAATAAGAAGGTTTGTTCTTCAAAGACACATACATAAAAACAACAAATAATAACATCAATCATTTTAAAAATAAAGGGAAGGAACAGTGGAGTCTTGTATTGGGCTAGCAAGTAGCCAGGACCAACTGGATTCAAAGCAGCGGTAGACTCCAATAGGTGAGGAAGCACCTAATTTACCTGATCTTGGGCTAGAGTTCCAAATGGACTTAGCAGCCCAGTCGGTAATGCATATAAAAGCACATGTCAATATAAAGATGAAGTAAGATAAAATTAAGTAATTATAATAACAGATCTAAAGAGTACAAAAAAGTCAATTTTTATTTGCGTTAATTCTTGGAAGATTAATCAAGGTCAATGACTAACAGGCTTAGGTTGAACCATGTTTATTTATGAAGCCTATGGACCCCTGGCACTTCACAGTTCACGAGGGCCTCATGGACCCCGAGTAGTGCATGTGGTAGGGAGGGGTGCACAACTGTCTGGAAAGTAGAACAGAATAAGGAAAAAATAAAGGAAAGAGAGTCAAGTTATGCGGACGTCATAGCAGCTACATTGATGTCTCTAAGTACTGGTACTAGCATGGCTCTAGCAATTATCACGTCCAGATGTACCTGGATGTGCACATGAAGTGCAGCGGGTAATATGAGTACAATCGACCGCATGTATTCAATAAGTAACAGAACTAACCTTGGGCTGAAAGCAGATACGAGCTTAAAAGAAGACAGTCAGAAACCAACGTAATGATAACATATATATAATGATGACAATGGCAATAAGTAACTCAGAGGAATTATCATAATCAGGTCGTTCGTATTACATAAATTTAGACATGCTTTCAAGTTTAACAATTAAAGCCCAACATTGGTAAGAACATGTCAATTACAACTAACATGAGGAATGATACATCTCTATGCCTACACATCGAGTATGCATGTCAAAAGAATGATATGAGTGTGATATCTCCAAGTACTCTCACTCTCACCATACTCACTATGTTTGCCTCAAATGCCAGCTCATCACACATACACACAATCACTCAGCATTGTACAGGTGCCTGGTATCAATGCCCTTTACCAAAGCACGTGTATGTCAGACTCCGGAGGGGTGGATCCTGACCAAGCGCTAGTCAAAAGCCAATAAAGTCTACTGCAGCATGTAGTCGGATCCATAATATAGTAAAAATAAAGCCAATATGGCCTACTACAGCGCGCAGATCAATCCACAATAACACTCTTAACACAGCTCTAAGGCCCACCTCAGTCATCAACCTCTCAAGTCTCACGAGCTCACGATCTCATATCACTCAACCCAACAATTCCACATATGAAAGAACGATGCAACATGCGATGTTACAATGAATGATGAAATGAGACTGAGATATGATATGCAAATGAAGAATCATGACTGAGTGTCTAATTACAATTAAAGATAACCCAAAATAACAGTAATAGTCTCATCAAGTCTCAACCAGATAACCACATAACCTAAATATGATTTCTAGCATGAATCATAGCCCGGTTAATCTATCAAGCAGCAAAAACACGGACAAAACAAGACATCATAGCAACATAGTCCAAAAGTCAACTCGGATCATGATTTTCCCGGTGCACGCCCACACGCCGGTCACCTAGCATGTGCGTTACCCCAACACAATACAAATAACATGGTTCCCAGGGATAATTACCTTCAATTCCATGTTTAGAAATGTTACTTACCTCAAAACGCGCAACTCAATACTCTAACAAGCCTTTGCCTCGCGAATCACCCTCCGAACGACTCAAATCTAGTAAAAAACAACTTAATATCATCAAACAATGTCGTGGGAAACAACTTCAAACATTAAAGTTTCGATCTTTATCAAAATCTTAAAGTCAACCCTCGAGCCGCACCCTGGAATCTGGTCAAACTCATAAATTCCGGAAACCCCTTCAAGTACGAGTCAAACCATACAAAAATCATCCAATTCTGACCTCTTATCGACTTTCAGGTCCTCAAATTTTGTTTTTGATAAGTTTTTACATATTCCCCAATTTCTCTACTTCAAATCATCAATCAAATGATAAAAACAATGATGAAATCATGGTTAATTGAGAAATCCGAGTCCAAAACACTTACCCTGATCAAAAGCGTGAAAATCCCCTCCAAAATATCCCAAAACTGAACTCTCCAACTAAAAATGTGATATAATAACCAAACCCTCGATGAAGAGCTTAAAAACAGTTTGCCCAAGCACTTGCCTTTCTAGATCGCAGATACACCCTCACAATCGCGAATAATAACTTTCAGCTTCACCAAAATGCATTACATTATCGCGTTCTCAGAGACGCGAATGCAAAGAACATACGTTCCAGAACCAAGCGAATATTGATACAACATCGTGATCGCCTAGTCTTACGCTTGACACCTCTATTGAAGTTATTCTACTACAGGTACGCGACTGCACATTCGCGATTGCGAAGACCACAACCATCCAAAACATCGCGAACGCGTCACCACTTTGAATGCGAAGCAAATTTCGCCTGGCAAAAAGAAGACTTTACGTGATCACGTCTTTCTCCTCGCGAACGCAAAGGAGAAAGCATGACACCAGATATCAGCACCCAAAACTTGGTGAAATGGTCTGAGGCCCCGGAGACCTCAACCAAACGTACGAAAAAGTCCTAAAACACAATATGAACTTACTCAAAACTTCAAATAACATCAAACAACATCAAAATCACGAATCACACCTCAATTCAAGCCTAATAAACTCATGAACTTCCAACTTCTAACTAATGCCAAACCGTATCAAATCAACTCCGAATGACCTAAAATTTTGTACACTGGTCCCAAATGACACAATGATCCTATTCCAACTCACAGAACCAAAGTCCGGACATGATATCAATAAAGTCAACTCTCAGTCAAACCTATCAACCTTCTAAACCTACAACTTTCGAACTTTAGCCAAAAAGCCTCAAACCAACCTATAGACCTCCAAATCAATATCCAGACATACGCCTAAGTCCACAATTGTCATACGAAGCTATCAGACCCATTAAAACGCTATTCTGTAGTTGTTTACATATTATTCATACTCTGGTCAACTCTCCCAACTTAAGCTTTCAACTTCGGGACTAAGTGTCCCAATTCACTCCAAAGCCATCTCGGAACCAATCCAACCACCCTGGCAAGACACATAATCACAAATGAACATTGTAGAAGCGATACATAGGGGAACGAGACTATAATATACAAAACGACTAGCCGGGTTGTTATATTCTCCCACTCATAAACAAACGTTCGTCCTGGAAAAAGTTCTAGAATCATACTTGGAGTCTCAAAAAGGTGTAGATAGCTGCTCTGCATCTCCTGCTTGGCCTCCCAAGTGGCCTCCTCGACCAGTTGACCTCTCCATTGAACTTTCACTAATGCTATCTTCTTTGACCTAATGTTCGGAATCTGCCAATCCAAATTGGCCATCGACTCTACATCATAAGTTGAATCCCCATCTATCTACACTGTGCTGAAGTGTGAAACATGTGACTTTCACTATAATACTTCCAGAGCATCAAAACATGAAACACTGGGTGAACTCTCGATAACCTAGGTGGCAAGGCAAGTCTGTAGGACGCCTTTCTATCTCTCTCAAGCACCTCTAAAAGGTCAATGTACCGAGGGCTCAACTTTCCTTTCTTCCCAAACCTCATCACACTCTTCATGTGCGAAACTCTGAGAAAAACATTCTCACCCACCATATTTGCAACATCATGAACCTTCCTATTAACATAACTCTTCAGTCTAGACTATGTTGTACGTGTCGCGCCCCGTTTTCTCGTGAAAGCATGATTCAACGTGTGACAACTCTTTTAAGGGTATTAAAAGAAAAGAGTCATCACCTAATAATTTTTAAGGTGCGTTTAGGCACCTATTTGTAAATAACTCTATTTTAGCTAGTCTGTGTCATCAATGATCGGGCAAGGGATCAAATACCTCAAAGAGAAGGGATTAGGCACTCTTTGAGGTCCACAGTTCCCGGTCGAATCTTACACTATCTGAATTATTAAATTATAATTATCCTATGTGAGTATGTCAAATAAAAGAGAGCAGAGAATCCAAATAACTAACTAAATTGTTCAAGAATAGGATGAAACGAGCAATGAAAGAAATTATACACATGAAAGTAATAGCTTGTCCACTAGTAAGTAACTGATATAACTTTTTGAGAATTACAAGATACCTGCTAGTCCCATCTAAGTTTCAGTGAACAAGTGGTAACCATATATGGGGGGTCCTAAGTTTTTAGCCTAAAGGATTACCCCGTGCAATATAAATAATACCGCACAACTCTCTTAAGTATAAGGGTTTCTCATATTATTCAGCGAGCACAAACTATCATCTCCTGCTACCCGATTACTAACTTGAAGTTGTTTACCTAAGAGTCTTCTAAATCAATTCTAAGTCGCGTCCTATGCGTGCTTACCTGCCCCATGCCTATGGTCCGGGATGTTTTGGACATGCTATGTGGATGGTTCTAGGCTCCCTTAGGATGCTCAAAATGATAAAAGTAAACGTCCACAGCCAAAAAAAGTAGGACTTCACATAATAAGCAACACAAAAGGCTCAATTTCACCACCTCATATAGACTAATGTGCATGCAGCTACTTAAACGAACAGTTGTCACTTATGTTAATCACACATATGTTAGGTAGATGGGCATGTATGAATAGGCAGACCTATAAGTGGAACATACTAAGTCGTTTACACCTTATAGGCATGGTTCCTATATGAGTGGGTGCAAATTATATTGCCTTTCAACGGTTAATATAAAGACCTATATGAAGGATTTCTAGATGGCCAGGTTTTACGATTATGCTGTTTTAAAATATAATTCTGTTAAATGATCCTATAGCCATGCTATCTTAGTGAAAAATAGAATCTTATAGACATATTTTCTAAATGATTTAGATTTGGGTAGTGAAGTTGTTGAAAACACAGGTTTGCTTGTTTATTCCTATAGGCATGCTTTCTATGCGAGCCAAAGTAATAGAAGAAGAAATATCAACAAGAGCAGTTTTAATTACTTGGATTGACATCATATTGGCATCAACAAGAGCAGTTTGAATTAAAGAAGAGATACTAACATGAACAATTCCAATTATTGTATTGGCATCCTATAGACATGATATGTAGATGCGGAAATGAAGCAGTTAAACGAGCAACAAAAAAGTCTAGTTTTAGATCCTATACTCTTTTATAATGCTAGTTAAGACATTAAATTAGTTAAAAGCCCTAAATCATGCTTTCAAGTGAATAGACAACTAAATCAACACATGGCACAAATAAATAGCAAGTAAACAAATTAAGGCTCTATAGACATGCTTTCTACCCATTCATGCAAAGAATAGAATATCCCAACCCGTATTTTCCACTAATTCCCCAACTATTGTTATTACAAATTATTACGGGCCCAAATAAGAGAATACATGCTCAAATATTACAAACTAGAACGAATACGGACCCAAATAGAAGCATGCCCAAGGAAAATAACCCAGTGACGTTTCTGGACCTTCGGTAGAACCACTCTTCACACAAACAGCAGACCCAGATCCAGGTACACCCCTAGAATCAGAGTATGTCAATAACAATGTTCAAACTCATACATGGACCCATACTAGGCCAAAATGGATGACTCACTTACCCAACAGTGGCAGATGAACAACTTAACCAAACAAACTACT
Organism: Nicotiana obtusifolia; assembly: GCA_002018475.1. Taxonomy (NCBI): domain Eukaryota; kingdom Viridiplantae; phylum Streptophyta; class Magnoliopsida; order Solanales; family Solanaceae; genus Nicotiana; species Nicotiana obtusifolia. Next base: position 51,845 of record MCJB01049975.1, read on the forward strand.
CACTAATTTAATTAAGCAAACTCCAAAGTCCACACACTTAGTTCTTAAAGTTGTAACTAATAACAGTTCTCACCAAGGCATATAGGTAAGATCACATGAGGCATTCACAAGGTGCACATATGCTTATATTCTTATAGACTAAGTTAAAGTAACATGAATAGTCTTAATGGGATAGAAGACTACTTCATGTAAAATATCAAAACAAAGCACCATCTAGGATTTTCCTAATGCCTTTTAGACATCTAATAGGAGAATCTAGTAGAGTCATAGACGGCAACAAAGGGATGGCAGTCTTCACATGAAGGTTTTTAATACGAGAGCCTAATGAGAATATGGTCACTAACAACATAACAATATGCTAGTATGCATAGTATACAACAGTCAGCAAACATATCACTTAGCTTGAACATGAGACTTAACACATTGAGTATTGGTCATAGCACAATGGTGCAAAACAATACCAGAGTTCGTGGTAGATGAAAATATCAACTCTAGCTTAACAAGATAGGTAATCATCAGGCCAAATACCAATTGATCACATGTAGGTTGAGGCTAAACATTGAAATTTACCACAGAAAGTCTTAGGAAATACTTTGGAACACAGAATTGAGCAAGTAAAAGAGCATACATTAGAGTTACAGATAACAAGAAAGCATGCCGTAGTTGTTTTACAAGTTCAGGCAATATTGACATTTAGAAATTACATGATCATTGATTATGAGAAAGATAACAAGCTACACATGAATTGCTCAACAGAAGTAATGCATCCGAACACATTTTGGGCAATGAGATAGTTCCTCAACAGAGTCTTAAATAAGGTAGGGAGATGGGCTCATAGCAAGCAACATGTATAAATATTCAGAAACACACAGAACACTAGGCTAAACATGCTTAAGAAAACTACAACCAGGGTTAGAATTTAGGCAAGTTCAGGTGCTAGAATAGTTCAGAGCCACAAAATAACTTTAGAACAAATAAGGCTGTAAACAGAGATGGAATGGCAACACATTGGTTCACAAAAGTTCCAATGGCATAAGTATACAGAGCATGAACACAAACAAGAGGATGAAACTGTGAAGGCCAAAGAACTTACCAGTTACCAATTGACGGATAGGTAAACTAGAAGAACAATTTCAATAGTACTTCAATCGTCAATAGCAAAAGAGAGTAGTAGAACCAAAAATCTCAGTGCGTCAGAGTTCCCAAGGGTTTCAGATGAACCCCGGGCAGTGCTCACACTGAGAAAGGTCAAACAATCGAATTTCGGTCGCCTGGGCTTTTAGTTGGCCAATAGCTTAAGTTTCAGAATGGTATAGAACGAGTGAGAGTGAGAGAATAACAATAATTAAGGTCTATCTTTGGGAGTTTGGGGAGGGGTTTTTATAATGCTGAATTAGGTGAGTAAATAAGGAAAGAAATTAAGCAAACAAAAACAAAGAAAAAGGAAAATATTACATGCAATCAGTAGAGTAGCTAGCAAAGGAATGAAATCAAATTCCATTAGGTTTCAACATTTGAAATTGGCCAAATGGCGAGAGAAATCAAGCCCCTTTCATGTATGTAGACCAATATCGTCCAAATCTCAAGGGTTGAGGTCGATCCAGTTAGATCTAGGAGATGGTACTTGTCAAAATCGGACAAGTACCTAAGTAATACCACAAATGTGTGACCAGTAGTTGAGAAATGTAGATATGGTAAGCAAATAATGGGTGAATCCCATTATCAATTAGACTCGCAGAGGATTGAACGGGGCAACAGCTAGGGTTCTACAGATGAGAGAGGGAGTGTTGAGAGTGTTTTGGGGTGGTCGTTTGGGAGGTAGTAGGTTTGTGTTTCAAGGATTGGGTAACAAAAATGAGAGGGAGGTTGTGGGCCGTTGATCTTTGAGATCAACGGCCAGGATTTAATGAGAGGCGGATCGGGTTAGCGGACGGGTATAGGGTAGTAGGTCGCTGGTATTGGGAGAAGGGTAATTTGGCTAAGGTTTTGGGGTCAAGGCTGATGGATTTGGTCTAAAATTTAGCCTGTTTTGGGCTAGATTTTAAATAAAAGAATTTAAGAGAAAACAAATATAAGAAATTCTATTTATGTTACTTATCATTTTAAAAATAATAGCTACAGATTGTAAAGATATAAAAAGTTATTTTGATCCTAAATAAAATAATAAATATAATTAATAGTAAAGTATATGCTCTATTGCAAAAATGTTTACATAACACAAAAATGCAAATGTAATTATATAAAATAAAGTGAAATATTATAAAACATGCATGTGGGTACAAATAATGAGCTGTATGATTAAATCACCTCAAAAAAATTTGAAGAGACAATTAATAAATATTTGACTAATATAAATGCAAGAAAATAAATTTTAAAGCATTAAAAATTATAGAAAGTACATGTATAATCCCTATAAGTTGGGTAATAATGCAAAATGATAATTTGAAAGTATGTGAAATACATTATAAAATGTGACAGCAAAATTGGGTATCAACTACTGCCCCTCTTCACCCGGAAATGATGAAAGAGTTGTCGGGTAAAGAAAATAATGATAAATTTTGTCCAAACGAAAGAGGATGAGGTATTTAAATGTTATGGATCGTATTTGAATATGGTAGTGTTATAAGTAGCAGATAATTTCAGGTGGAGCTATGAATACGAAATTGAACTTTATGGATGTACAAGACAAATGTTTGAGCGATTACGGGATAAAAACGATCAATTGCTGGTTATCGGTTACTTTTGAGGTAGTCAAAGGATGTGACATTGTGAACGAGGATCGGAGCGAGAATTGCTCCTATTTGTAGAACGGTTAACTCCTAAGTTACCTGCAAAACTTAAAACACGATGCATGCAGATATATATAGTTATTATTGAAATGTAAACATGATGCAAATTCCCTTCTGACCATGAGAACTATTTGGGACGATGAGGATGATGTTCTTAGACCATGACATCCTGGGCCATGAAGCGTATGATAAAGGATTTGTGGGGCATGAAATGGTGTCCTTGGGCCATGAGGATGGTGCCTCTGGACTATGACGTATTTTAATAATGATATACAATTTTGAGAGATCCTTAGGCCATGGCATGATGTCTTCGGGCTATGAGGATGATTCCCTTAGACTATGACGCTTTCGGAAAATGTGGTGATGTTTTAGCCCATGAAAATGCAAGGATGCAGCGATGTCGATCGTTTGATAGAGGAAACAAGTAATGCTTAGACATGTGCCAAAATGAGACAAGGTAGTGCTTAGCCATGTATGAGATGAGGGTAGTGCTTAACCCTATGTAGGTGAAGGCAGCGTTTAGTCTTATACAACATAATGGAGACAATGCTTAGTCTCATGTGAAGAAAGGCAGCGTTTAGCCTTGTGCAGTGATGGAGGCAGTCCTTAGCCTAATGATATGTAATGGAGACAATGCTTAGTCTCATGCAAAGAAAGGCAGCATTTAGCCTTATGCAATGATGGAGGCAGTGCTTAGCCTTATGCGATGTACTGGAGAAAATGCTTAGTCTCATGCAAAGAAAGGCAACATTCAGTCTCATGCAATGATGGATGCGGTGCTTAGCCTCATGCAAAGTGACAAGGGCAATGCTTAGCCCTGTGCGGAGAAAAGCGATGATTAAATATGAGAAAGAAAAATGATTCTTAGCCGGACGCCATTTGGGCTTGGCGACTTCTGTCGGCATGAAAATAGTGGTCTGGTTGTATATATTTGTGACATGTCCGTTATGTCTGCATCCAAAGAAAAATTGTGATTTTGGGCAGAAGGTGGTTTCGTGCTTTCGATTCCCTATTTCGCCCTTGCTCTTGTCTTGACGCGTTGCTTGAGCCACCCTAGGTAACATCTGGCTATTACAAAAATGAAGTTTCGAAAATATGCATTCGCGGTAAATCATTTATAAATAATGCAATTGTTTTTAAAGGATAATGCATGAAAGTAAGTATTTTGGTTGAATCATAGGCCATGACATGCTTTGTGACATTGCGACCTTCTTAAGTCAGAATTTTGCCCCAATTTAATGCCTACTTCTAGCGATACTCTTTTGGCGATCCTTAACGTAATGAGATTGACGGAACTCAAAATCTTACCCCAGTTTCTGACCGTAGAGGGAAATGAAGATTTTATTATAATGTGACCGAACCCATAGGGTTGCCTACGTATCCCCTCTTAAACAGGAATTAGGTCAAGCATTTTCAAAGTTACATCAAAAGAAAGTGCAAATACAATCTCAAATGTAATATCTCTTGACGGCGTCCGAATTGTTAGGTTTCGGTCATATCTCCCCATCCATTTCTACAAGTATGAGTGCTCCTCCTCTCAGTACCTGGTGAACCATGTAAGGACCTTACCAGTTAGGTGAGAATTTTCCTTTTGCTTCATTGCGATTTGGAAAAATCCGTTTCAATACCAATTTTCCTTTTCGGAGTTGTTCCTCAGACGATTCAGGATGCATGGCGCACAGATTTTGAGCAGTTGCGCTACTATGACAGTGTCAGAGTATGCTGTCCAATTAAGTGATTTGTCTAGAGATGCGCCTGCCTTGGTTTCTACAGTTAGGGAGCGAGTACGTCGATTTAACGAGGGGCCCAACTATGGTATTAGGTTTAGTATGGCTTGAGAGTTGAATACCCCATATCAGCAGGTGGTAGAGATTGCACGGAGGATGGAGGCTATGTGGGGCCGTGAAACAGAGGACAGGGAGGCGATGAGGCCTCGTGGTAAGGGAGGATTTAGTGGTTCTCATGCTGCAGCTACAACCTGTTATGGTAGAGGCTTGTGAGTCGTCCGATTCATTCAGCACTTGGAGCTTCTAGTGATGCTCCAGTTATTCAGAGATCTCAGGTTGGCCACTTTGCTCAGCCCCATTATAGTGCACCTCCTGCACGGGGTGCCTTCAGCGGTCAATCCAACTGACCAGGCCCTAGCCAGTCCCAGCAGCTATGCCTACCGAGAGCTTTCTTTGAGTGTGGTGATACCCGTAACATGGTTAGAGACTGCCCAGACTCAGGAGGGGTGCTTCTCCACAAACTACTCAAGCTCCACAGATTCAGTCAGATCCACAGACTTCACAAGCCATTGTTGCTGCCCAGTTGCCACTCTACCCGCTTAGCAAGTTGGGGGTGGGGGAAAAGCGGGTAGAGGTCGCCCTAGAAGGGGAGGCCAGGCCAGATTCTATGTTGTTCCGGGTAGGACGGAGGCAGTTGCTTTAGACATAGTCATTACAGGTACAATTTCGGTTTTCCATAGAGATGCATCAGTCTTATTTGATTTGGGATCCACTTATTCATATGTGTCACCTTAATTTGCTCCGTATTTGGATATATCTCGTGATTCTTTGATTTCTCCTATTTCTATTCCACCATATCGTATGGCCTCAGTGGAGTTGAAGGAGTTAAAGGAGCAGTTGCAAGAGTAGCTTGATAAGGATTTCATGCAACCTAGTGTGTCATCTTGGGGTGCTACGGTCTTGTTTTTGAAGAAGAATGATGGTTCTATGTGCATGTGTATTGATTATCGACAGTTGAACAAAGTGACTTATCTGATCAGCTGCAGAGTGCCAGAGTGTTCTCAAAGATTAATTTGCGGTCAGGTTAACATCAGCTAAAGAATCAAAATCTGGATATTCACTGTCTTTAGGACTCAGTATAGTCACTATGAGTTCCTTGTGATGTCATTTAGATTGACCAACACCCCAGCATCATTTATGCACCTGATGAACAGTGTATTCCTGCCTTATACGGATTCATTTGTCATTGTGTTTATTGACGAAATCATGGTGTACTCCTACTGGTAGGAAGATCATGAGCAACACTTGAGGATCATGCTCTAGACCTTTAGAGAGAAGAAATTGTATGCAAAATTCCCAAAGTGGGAATTCTGGCTTGATTCGGTGGCATTTTGGGTCGTGTGGTTTCAAGTGAGGGGATCAAGATAAATCTGAAGAAGATTGAAGCAGCGTAGATTGGCCTAGACCGTCTTTGGCCATTGAGATTTGGAGTTTCCTTGGTTTGGCTTGGTATTATCGTTGTTTCGTAGATGGTTTCTCATCTATTGCTGCACGTATGACCAGATTGACCAAAAATGGTGCTCCTTTTAGATGGTCTGAGGAGTGTGAGGTGAGATTTCAAAAGCTCAAGAGTACTTAGACTACAGCCCCAGTATTGGTGTTGCCTTTGGGCTCGGGGTCTTATACTGTGTATTTTGATGCGTCACGTGTTGTCCTTGGCACGGTGTTGATGCAAGACAGTAGGGTGATTGCCTACACGTCTCGACAGCTGAAGACCCATGAGAAGACGTATCCAGTCCACGACTTGGAGTTGTCAGCCATTGTTCATGAATCTGGTGGCATTATTTGTACGGTGTCTCTTGTGAGGTCTTTACCGACCACCAGATTCTACAACATCTGTTCAAACAGAAAGATCTTGACTTGCAGCAGTGGAGGTAGTTTGAGATGCTTAAGGACTATGATATCACTACTCTATATCATCCAGGGAAGGCCAATGTGGTGACTGATGTCTTGAGTCAAAAGGCGGAGAGTTTGGGTAGCTTAGCATATATACCGGCAGCGTAGAGGCCATTAGCATTGGTTGTTCAGGCCTTAGCCAACCAGTTTGTTAGATTGGAGTTTTTGGAGCCTAGTCGAGTTCTTACTTGCGTGGTTTCTTGGTCTTCTCTATATGATCGTATCAGAGAGCGTCAATATGACAATCCTTATTTTCTTGTCCTCAAGACATGGTTCAGCAGGACGATGCCAATGAGGTTACTGTCGAAGATGATGGTGTGTTGCGGATGCAGGGCTAGTTATGTGTTCCCAATGTGGATGTAGCTCGGTGCCTAAATTATCAGTAGGTGAAGTATGAGCATCAGCAGCTCGGTGGTTTGCTTCAGCGACTTTAGATACCCAAGTGGAAATGGGATTGTGTCACCATGAACTTCGTTGTTGAGTTCTCACGGACTCGGAAAAAATTTGACGCGGTAGAAGTGATTTTAGGCAGGTTGACCAAGTCGGCTCATTTCACTACCTATTCTTCAGAGCAGCTTGCTCAAATCTATATCCACTAGATTGTCCAACTTCATGGTGTGCCAGTATCCATCATCTCTTACCGGGGTATGCAATTCGCATCACATTTCTAGAGAGCGGTACAACATGATCTAGGCATACGGGTTGAGTTGAGTACGACATTTCACCCCCAGACGGGCGGACAGTCCGAGCGCACCATTCAGATATTGGAGGATTTGCTTCGTGCTTGCGTTATGGATTTCGGGGGCTCTTGGGATCAGTTCTTTCCACTTTCGGAGATTGCATACAACAATAGCTACCAATCGAGTATTCAGATGCCTCCTTACGAGGCCCTATATGGGAGACAGTGTCGTTCTCTAGTTGGGTGGTTTGAGCTTGGAGAAGCTAAGTTATTAGGTAAAGATTTGATTCAAGATGTGTTGGAGAAGGTCAAGTTGATCCAGGATTGGCTTCGTACAGCCCAATCTAGAGAGAAGAGTTATGTGGATCGGAAGGTTGGCGATGTTGCATTCATGGTTTGAGAGCGAGTCTTGCTCTTCGTTTCACCCATGAAGGATGCGATGAGGTTTGGGAAGAAGGGAAAGCTGAGAACTAGGTTTGTCGGACCTTTTCAGATCCTTGAGAGGATTGGTGAGGTGGCTTACAAGCTAGCATTGCCACCTAGTTTATCTGCTGTTCATCTGGTGTTCCATTTTTCTATACTCCGTAATTATTATGGTGATTCGTCTTATGTTTTAGACTTTAGCACAGTCCAATTGGATGAGGATTTGACTTATATTGCGAAGCCGGTGGCTATCTTTGACATACAGGTCCGAATGTTGAGATCAAAGAACATTGCTTCAATGACAGTTCAATGGAGGGGTCACCCGGTCGAGGAGGCAGCCTGGGAGACCGAGCACAACATGCAGAGTCTTTATCCTCATCTATTCATCACTTCAGGTATGTCCTTATGCATGTTCGAGGATGAAGATTAGTTTTAAGAGGGGGAGAATGTAACTACCCGATTGGTCGTATTGTGTAATTGCGCCCCGTTGACCGTTTTTATGCTCAACACATGTGTTTATGATTTTATGACTTGCGGGGAATAGTAATTTCTTTATGGGAAGCTTTTGGGTTGAGATGGACCGTTTGTTTCTTGACTTAGAAGTTTAAATTAGAAATGTTGACCAAATTTTGACATTTGTGAAACCGACCCTCAGAATTATGTTTTTATGGCTATGATAGCTTCGTATTGTAATTTCGGACTTTGGCATATGCCCAAAATTTTTTTTGGAAGTCCGTAGGTTGAATTAGGTTGATTTACTGAAATTTGGCAATTTGAAATTGAAAGGTTCCGAAGGTTGAATTAGGTTGGTTTGCTGAAATTTGGCAATTTGAAGTTGAAAGGTTTAATCGTAGGTTGACTTTTAGCGATCGAGCTCAACATTTTATTTTAGGACTTGGAATAGGTCTGTTATGGTATTTTGAACTTGCCTGCAAAATTTAGTGTCATTTGGAGTTGGTTTGATATGATTCAGACGTTTAGTTGTAATTCTAGAATTCTGAACCTTACTTTGAAATTCATGCGTTTTCGAGTTCTATTCATAGTTTTAGATGTTATTTTTGTGTTATGATCGTGCAAGCAATTTCATATGATGTTATTACACTTCTTTGGATGTTTAGTTTGGAGCCCCGAGGGATCAGATGAGTTCCGGACATGTATCGGAATGGTTTATAACTTAAAATGAACTGTTGGTTTGTTGGTGCTCTGTCATCGCAGTTGCGAGCACCATACTCATAGTTGCGAAGGTGACAGTATGGGGGCAGATCGTAAATGCGACTTCCCCTTCGCATTTGCGAAGCCACCGGGATTTTGGCTATGTTCGCAATTGTGAAAAATTGTTTGCTTTTACGGTTAGGTCAAGCTTCGCAACTGCGAAGCCTTTTCTCGCAAATGAGATGATGACTTAAGATGTCAAGGTTCGCAAATGCGAGCCCTTGTCTGCAATTGCGAGGGTTCCCAAATGTGAACCCTGTGTCGCAAATGCGACATCTGCAGCTGGTACAAAGGGCTGGGCGACGGGATTTTTTAAAACATTCTCATTTTGACTCTCGGTAAGAGGTGATTTGGATAGGGGATTTTCACCTACAAACTTTGGGTAAGTTATTCTAATCCATTTCAAACCATATTACATCAATAGTAATTAGTAGGATAGTCTAGCAGAGTCATACACAGCAACAAAAGGATGGCAGTCTTCACATGAAGGTTTTTAAAATGAGAGCCTAATGAGAATGTGGTCACTAACAGTGTAACAACAGGTTAGTATGCATAGTTTACAACAGTTAGCAAACATATCACTTAGTTGAACATGAGACTAAGCACATTGAGTATTGGTCATACCACAATGGTTCCAAACAATACCAGTATCACGACCCGGAATTCCCCCCCCCCCCCCCCC